>OZ017743.1:48599879-48812379 GCA_963969285.1 Odontomyia ornata
ATATATATATATATATATATATATATATATATATATATATATATATATAGATATATATTTTTATATATATTGTAAATCTATTTTAGATATATTGCATGTATAAATCGCGGACAGCTCGATAAATCAGCCAATCCAAACGAAAAATTCTGATGATGATGCTGTTATTATGCCACAAACTTTCGTCATGACCCGCATAGCGATACTCTGATAACCTCGCTCTTGGTGCCTTACTCCACTGATGTCGACCATTCGATCCATATACACTACGCAACTGGCGTCAACAGTTCGTGAGCGACTTGTAAACTAATCACTGCCACTGAACCGCAAAAGGCAAAGCGAAAGAGTATCCCTTTCGGCTCGTGCTGTTCTTCAGTTCCACGTCGACAGAATTCATGAAAATCGCGTACAATGAGTTCCGGACGTGTTGGCGCAACTGCTGCCATTCTAGAGTATTTGAGGCTCTCGAATTTACAGGAAATACACCAAAAGGTTTGAAGGTTAAACGTATCACTCCTTGGCATCACCATCCGTGGAAAGAAGAATTAGACAGCTGGCTTGAAACCACCATTGCCGGAGGTAGTGTCATTCCACACATTCACAAATCCTTGATAGACAAAAATGAAGGCATATTTTGTTTTGAAAAGTGACGTTATTAGTTAGGTTTTGTTGACTTTCAAGCCGGCATTCTAAAACGCGGACAGACTTCAGAGTTAGGAAAATAGCCACCTGGAGAAGCACTACACCAGCTTTGCGTACGCGTAAAAAGGAGCAGCAGATAGCTTTGGAGGACGAAGTTCTTGATGCTTTTTTCCCAAAACAGGAAACGTACAAGTAAGTTCGATAAAAGTACGTTACGTGTTCAGTTTTTCTTCAGTTCGCAATTGTTTAGTTTCTTTGTTCGCTCGAGCAAAAGTTAAGTAAGCACTAAGGCCATTTGCTTGGCTTGAGCTACGCGTGCAGTGCGAAAAGTCGATAAGGCTGAGAATTTCGGCAGTGATCGATTGCGTCCCCACGAAATTCCATTTGGCTCGTGACTGCGTTTATTCAGCGAAAAGCAGTTTTGGTTGCAGTCCACCCGGAGCTTTAGCTGTAAGCTGCGTTGCAGGCAAATCTCAAGCGAGTTAAGCTGCGCTAAACAAGATAGTATACATTATGATTGTTAATGTTCTAATTTTAAAAGCATTCACGGGTTTGGACTAACATTACAAATCAAAATCAAAGATTGAGAGCCATTATGTCGAGATATTATGTTCGCAATTTATACACATTCGGTAGGGAAATTGAGTTAATGTGCGTGGATTCCATAATGAAAGGCGATGAAAGGTCTGTCAAAGCAAGTATAATTATAAGTAGCATTTCAGTATTATCTAATGTTGAACGCTTTCACAGAAGTTTCCTCCGGTGGGAATTATTCTACATTATAAAACTTTGGCAGTTCATTGCTTGAGCTACCATTTTTTTCTAAATTAAATTCCTCAATTTTAATTCTCGATACACAACCTATTAAAAACGTTTAAAGAATCAAAAAGATTCAACCTTCAACCCTTAATATTGTGATTCATTTCACGAAAGCGGTAAAAAAATTTGGTAGAGTTTACGATTTCCCTGTCCGTTAGTTTTGCTTGCTTTCAAAAAGCCATACAGCGTTCATGACATGCATATGTTTGTGGTAAGACCTGATTTTATTCCAAACATTCAGAATTGTTCTACAACTATGGATTTCATTCAAACATTGTCCTTTTATAAGTTAACAGCATGCTATGTGAATTGTGATTTTTAAAACTGTTACTGCTTAGCATCGTAGTGGACTACTGCAGGATAATCTTTTCGATTATTATAGTATACTGAAATTCCCGAAAACAAGAAAAAAAAGCATGTTACGGTAGACTAACAATCTGAGTTTACTATCGAAAAGAATTTGCCACTGTTTAATATGTTGCTAAATAGCCACGTTAGTTTGGTCGTATGTATGTTTAGTATATAAGATAAGAGGAAGAAAAAAAACTAAAGAGACTCTCCAAACTATAATTATTTTTATAAAACTAGTATAAATTCAAGATAGAGAAAGATATTATATATAAGAAGAAATTAACGTTGTAACCTGTAATAGTCAGAAGAAGTTAAGACGAATTCCTTTTTTCTTGAAAAAGAATGTTTTATCGAACTTACTTGTACGCTTCCTGCTTTGGGAAAAAACATCAAGAACTTCGTCCTCCAAAACTTTCCTCTGCTCCTTTTTCCACGTACGCAAAGCTGGTGTAGCGCTTCTCCAGGTGGCTATTTCCATGACTCTGAAGTCAGTCCGCGTTTTAGAGTGCAGGCTTGAAAGTCGACGAAACCTAACTAATAACCTCACTTTTCAAAACAAAATATACCTTCATTTTTTCCGATCAAGGATTTGTGAATGTGTGGAATGATACCACCTTCAGCAATAGTGGCTTTGATAGAGTTTACGATTTCCCTGTTCGTTCGTTTGCTTGCTTTCAAAAAGCCATATAGCGTTCATGACATGCATATGTTTGTGGTAAGACCTCTTTTTTTTCCAAACATACAGAATTGTTCTACAACTATGGATTTCATTCAAACATTGTCCTTTTATAAGTTAGCAGCATGCTATGTGAATTGTGATTTTTAAAACTATTACTGTTTAGCATCATAGTGGACTACTGCCGAATAATCTTTTCGATTATTATAGTATACTGAAATTACCGAAAACAAAAAAAAAAGCATGTTACGGTAGACTATTAATCTTCGTTACAATCGAAAAGAATTTGCCACTGTTTAATATGTTGCTAAATAGCCACGTTAGTTTGGTTGTATGTATGTTTACTATAAGATAAGAGGAAGAAAAAAAAACTAAAGATACTCTCCAAACTATAATTATTTTTATAAAACTAGTATAAATTCAAGATAGAGAAAGATATTATATATAAGAAGAAATTAACGTTGTAACCTGTAATAGTCAGAAGAAGTTAAGACGAATTCTTTTTTTTCTTGAAAAAGAATGTTTTATCGAACTTACTTGTACGCTTCCTGCTTTGGGAAAAAACATCAAGAACTTCGTCCTCCAAAACTTTCCTCTGCTCCTTTTTCCACGTACGCAAAGCTGGTGTAGCGCTTCTCCAGGTGGCTATTTCCATGACTCTGAAGTCAGTCCGCGTTTTAGAGTGCAGGCTTGAAAGTCGACGAAACCTAACTAATAACCTCACTTTTCAAAACAAAATATACCTTCATTTTTTCCGATCAAGGATTTGTGAATGTGTGGAATGATACCACCTTCGGCAATAGTGGCTTTAATCCGACTGTCTAATTCAGTCATCAAATACTCTAGAATGGCTGCAGAATATACGGAAGCAGTTGTATCAACACGTCCGGGACTCGTTGTACGCGATTTCCATGAATTCTGTCAACGTGGAATTGAAGCCCAGCACGAACCGAACGGGATACTCTTTCGCCTTGGCTTTTCCAGTATCCTTTCCTGACACACGTCAAGTCACGGTTCAGTGGTAGCGATTAATTCAAAAGTCAGTCACGAAGTGCCGACACCAGTGGCGTAGTGTATATGGATCAGCTGGTCGGTGTCAGTGGCGTAGGGCGCCAAGAGCGAGGTTATCACAGAGTAGTGTCCACGATGACAACCAGGTATGGGGAGACTGAAGGACAGGAGGTCAAGCTCTAAGCTGAGTCCTCCCCCTTTGGGCCTTGTGGTGGGCTGATGGCCAACCTTCTAACGGTAAGTTGTGGAAGAAGAGGTCACTGTGTGTGGTTTACAGGCCCAGGTGGTGGTGAAAAATGCCAATCTGAAAACAACAAAAAACAGTTGAGTAGACAGACCTACGCTCATGTCAGAAGGGTTTTTTATCCAATTTCTCAGAAATGCAGTCACCAGCAATAAATAACGTCAAGAAATATGTCAAAGAGATGTGTACGTTCAAAGGAAAATCCATTGTTTTCTACTTTCAACGGTCGCCATTTTGTCGCAAACCGACAAAAATCACTCAAATATTAATTTTATTGACCTTATTGGAAAATTTCAAGAAGATCAAGTGAAAACTGCAGTGACTGATTTGATGGAAAGTCCATAAAATACAAAAATCATGTATTATTGTTGTTGTAATTGGGGAAATTTCAAACGGCTACAACTTCCGTGTATATCATTCGATTTTCATCAAACTTACAAAGTTTAAGAACCCCTAGTAGGACTGCGTAAATATTGTTCAGTTTAAGGGTACCGATGCGATTTTATTAGGGAAAATGTGAAATTCAAATATCATACTATTATTAACAAAGTTGGCTGAATTTCGACTTGAAAGGTATTTGTTGTTGTTTCACTCATAGAAACCTACGACCATAATTTTTTTCAGATTTTTCGGATCACATGTGTCCAATCGCGAGGGGGGGGGGGGGACACAGGTTTTTCGTGTATTTTCCCTCTCTGCGCGTTCCTGGAAGCAAAATGTATCAAATTAAGATCTGTTTTGAAAGTTCTCATCAAGACCTTTCATTTGATACTCATATCGGCTACTTTTGATGAAATTTTTTTTTTCGGGGGCCACTCCCCTATACGGGGAGACCCCCCTTAAATACCTTATGAGATTTTTTAAAGTTGAACTTTGAAGAGAGGACCACTTTACACCTGCATACAAAATTTGATGTTTCTAGCTTAAGTAGTTTGCGAGAAAAAGTGCTGTAGTAGGGTTTTGTAAAAATATTTTACAAAACCCTCAAAAGGAAGCTTCTTGGAGATGGCGTGCTTCAACATCGTAAGTCTTTAGCATGGTAGACTCCCAGTTCATTTCCGGAAATGTCAGAAATGAGATAACGCATGGAATTTAACACCTGCAGAGCCCGGCACTTCACAAATTTCTTGCGCAATTTAGCTTTGTAGTGCCGGGCCGCTTCGCTCTGCCCAAAATTCCGTCGATAGATCTCATCGCCTGCCTTGAAACCAGAAGGGATTGGAGGATTGCAGGCTGTAGCGCTCCTGCCCCGCACGTCTGTTATCTTCAATCTTCTCTCGAAGTTGGTCTTGGAGCACTCGGAGTTTCTCGTGCGGCTCCAGAGCCACTATTGAGTCTTCCAAACAATTTAACTGCCACAACAACCGGTACAAGTTACCGTGGCAAATCATGTACTGGCTGAAGACGGCAAAGTAAGATGAGATCCCTGTAGTGGTGTGGTATGAAAAGCGCAGAGCACAGATAATGGCAGAAATCCTGCGGTCCTAATCTTTCTGATCCATATGGACATAGACACGAATAGCGGCCAGGAGTTTACGATTTAGTCGCTCGGATGCATTTGCTTGAGAAGAGTGGACTACGGTCCGCTGGTGAGTAATACCATACTTGTCCATCAGGTCCCAAAATCTACTCGATGTGCACTGGACTCCATTGTCGGAGACAATGCGGTACGCCAAATACATAGAAGACGCGTTTCTCCAAGAAGCTGATTATCGGGCCGGTATGCATGTCACAAACCGGCTTAATGATTGGGAACTTTAACAGTTGGTCCAGGACCATGACAGCTCCGATGTAACCAGAACTCAAATGAGGATAAGGACCAATGAGATCGCTATACAAGCGTTGGAGCACACACTCAGGTAATTAAAACTAACTCATTGGAGGCCAAAGGACAGCATTTGGTGCTCTGGTGCACTTACACATCTCACAGATGGCTACATACGCTTTTATTTGTTGTGCCATTTTTGGCCAAAAGAAATAGATTTTCAGCCACCCTAGCATATGAACGTATCCGCCATGCACACTCAGAGGATGGTAACAAGCACGTCTAATAAGATCGATGGTCAATTCTTCGGGCACCCATAACTTCCACTGTTCCTCTTCTTGTATGGGATCTCCGGATGCGTGCCCCATCTGCTTGTATGCAAATCCCTCCGTTAACCACAGTTCTGGCAGCTGTGGTAGCTGGCTCTGGATAGTATGCATCAGCTGGGTGTAGCTTACGACTTAGAGGTGGGATGGTCCAGGTCGATCAATAGAGGGCTGTCGTCCTCTTGGGCCACCTCAGCTCCTTCCGGGGCGAGCATCCTCGATAAGGCATCCAGTACCACATGTTGGCTTCCTTTCCGATGTCGATTCGTAAAGCCAAATGCCTGCGATTTCAAGGCCTATCTCACCAAATGGCCATGGAGGTCAGTTTGGCTCATCAGCCATTTCAGGGACACATGATCCGTAACGATTTCGAAGGGGTGTCCTTCAACATATGCCCAAAAACGTTGCACCACCAACACCGCAACCAAGTATTCATGCTCAGAGACAGTGTAGTTCCACTGGGCCGGGTTCAACTTGTGGGACATGAAGGTTATAGGCATCTGCTCGCCGTCTTTCATAATCTGGACTAAGACTGCTCCCACTCCATTTTGGCAAGCGTCAAATTCGGTTGAGAACGGTTTACTAAAGTTGGGGCTACGTAGTACGCTGGCTGTTGTCAGACTCTTCTTTAGCTCTTCAAAGGCCCGTGAGCCATGCTCTTCCCAGATGAACTTTCATTCCTTACGCAGCCTGTCGGTTAAGGATGTGGTGGTGGTGTCATAGTCACGTACAAATTGTTGGTGCCGTCCACATTAACCTAGGAATCGGCCAAGTTGCTTGGTGGTCTTAGGCAGAGGAAAGGCATCAATTGCTTGTATCTTGTCCGGGTTGGTTTTGATGCTGTTGACCAAATTCTTAACCTCCGTCATTATGAACTGACTCTTCGGTATGTTGATGGTAAACTCTGCCTTCCGGATATGCAAAGCCACTTCCTGAAGCAGGCAGATGTGTTCGTCAAAGGTCTCGGTTATGAGCAATATCTCGTCCAAGTATACGAAAACTTGTTGCCGTAAATGCCTTGGTATTACTTTATCCATAAGGCGCCTCATTGTTTGGGGAGCATTACACAGTCCGAACGGGATGGTCACAAATTGATAGAGTGGGCAACCTGGGATCATGAAGGGCATCTAAGCAAAATTGGACGTTATTCGGCTTAACAACTAAAGTGATCGGTGAGGCCCATGCGCTCTGCGATTATTCGACCACACCTAGTGCCAACTTTTGATCAACTTCGGCATATAACGGCTTTTCTTTCACCGGAGATATGGGAAAATGTCTCTGTTTAAGGGGTTCAGCATCATCCACATCTATCGTGTGGGATACCAAGGTTGTCCTACCGAGACCTTCCTTCTCATGCAATGCAAAAGCCGATGTCAAAGTGAGTGAGAAGTTAGTGTCACATCTTGGATGGTGGCGACAGAAATAAGTATCGTTCTAGAAAACAATACCAGATGCCAAATTAAACTTTGGACGAAGTCCAACCCTAGGTAAATGTTCTGTGTCAGTTGGGGTATAATGCGGAATTTCAGGGGACTTGGTCACACCTTTAAAGATGACACCTGTCGTAAGTTTCCCCACTACGGAGTGACGAGTTCCACCCGCCATACTTAACCAGGTAGTAAAATGCTGGATTTGATCTGCGTGGTTCGTCAGAACTTCTTCTGCAAAATTGGCTGCTATGCAGTTGAAAGTAGCCCTAGCGTCAATCAAGCCTACCAGTCAATTTTGCAGGATCTGTTCGGATGCGTATGGGTAAAAGTCATCCTTCAATTATTCGTCTAATTGGGTCATCTGCAACGTCTTCCTCGACTACCTCACCCTTCTCCAGAAGCTCCGCATCCATTGCGTGGCTCGCTTCTTTCTCGAAGGAGTGGTGAGTACCGCCTCCTCATTGAAGATGCACTGACGAGTAGCTAGATAGTCCCGCAGTGTAACGTGAAAGGCTTGAAATGCCCAGGGGCGCTCAATTCATAACCATTCCTCTGAAGGTCTGGCTCGGTATCGCGTAACGTCAGCTGCGGAAATTCTAGAGAACTGTGTTTGGCGGTGCAAATCAGCATGGTTGCGGTCGTATCTTGGTTGGTTGTCCATGTTTGCGGCATTCACTGGCAAGTTTTCTCATAGCTTGTAATCTGCGTAATCCAGGGCGTAAGTGTCCACTTTTCCGCAGTGGTAACAGAAGACCATCGGCTCGGCTGGACATGCAGAGAGCTAGTGTCCCTGTTGTTGGTGATTCCAACAGAACGTAGACCGCTTGCAACTACCTCTACGAAAGGTCGGTCAGTTGCTAGTTCGAACTCTCGATGTCTACGTGACCAGCTACTACTAATTCTGCAGTATAATTGGTTTGTTGGCTAGGTCCCGTCATGCGAGGTTGTGGATGAAAGGTTCCTCGCCGTTCATCTAGTCATTCTTGTGTATAGGCATGGAGACGTAAGACTTGCACGGTGTATATGGGCACATGAAGAAAGCTGATTTGAAGTGGATGGTTACCACTAGATCGTCCTTGGGCATAGGTATTCGTAGCCGAGTGGTTAGGTAGTATATTGGTATACAACTGGTCAAATGTTTCGTGGCAGCCTTGTTCGCACTTCCGTATTTGTACACGCAATTCCCGTATTTGTTCGTGCAAGTCCCGTTCAGTGAGGCCATCATCAAAGTGGAAGTGGAAGGAATTCCAATCAGGGCGTGCTACGGATTCTTTGAAACTCCAGTACCATTCGGCGTCATTTGCACTGAATAAGAAGTGCGTGTTTCGAAGAAAGGCCAAGAAGGCTCCTCCCAGCGTACTGGCTACTAGTGACTGTATTCGGAACAGGAACCTGTCCACTGGTGTTGCTGAATTAAAGCCGGTGAAGCTGAGTCACCAACTCTCCATAGTGGGTGGTGTTGGCTCTCGGGCTTGCGTCGTGAAGATCGCTGGAGGATTCGCTTCATTGGCCAGCCCGCCGTACGGAACTGAGTCGTGCATTGTCGGTGGGGGTTTGATACTGAGCCATGGTCTATACTCTGGGGTACATTTCCGAGCTCATTCACGGGAGTTTCGAGTCCTCAACCAGTCTAGAGGTGGACATAGCAGCATTTAGATCTGGTTCCCAGCCCGGTGGAGCTCTTGCGTGACTGGGGTGCTGGCTGCTAATGAAGCCTTGGAACTCTCTATCCATTTGTCCTATTCTGTCGGACAGGCCTTGCAATAAGGACAGAATGATGTCATTGCCAGTTGTGTTCGAGAGTGCTCCCGGGGCGTCTTCCTGTGCTCCTGTAACTGGATCTTCCCCGCCTACGGCTCCCTGTTTGTTTGTCAGCGGTTGTGTCTGGTCATTAGTCCGGGGGGTCTTTCCTCACTGCTTCATACATAGGGGCATGCGTTCGAAGATGGTTATCTAGGGCATTCCATTCAATTGGGCGTCTGCATAAGAGACAGAGATTGGATGTTTGCAAGAGCTACTGGACACAAATACGATGGAACAGGTATCCGCACTCTAATCTCACACCGTTAATGCCCTCTACGATGTCCTCGTAGCAGATCCCACAGTTGGCTGGCTGCACAATTTTAGAGCGGGTCTAGCGTTTCTTCCGACTCCACTTGGTTGTCATCTTTGTCTCCAATAAATTAAAAAAAATTATAAACGAAAGGCCTACTAAATATGTTAGAAAAACCTGAGTTGCTACTGTTTAAGTGGCCGATAATGGCAAATTAACGTATTCTCTGTAAAAGATATTGTTTAGTGAACTCTTTCCCTTCCAGCAGCTGTAATAAACATAAGCAGTCGAGCAGCCCCGTGGTGATCAGGAGTGGCTGCTCCTGAAGAGATAAGGTGGTCACCCCGTCGAAACTGCTTAGTTTGTTGGTTTACTAGTGTAAAGTGAACTACGTCCGTCAAGTTTCCATCCTTTAGGCAGATATGAGTGGTCCACTACAGCCACTTTAACATCTTTAGGTTTGATATTCCCCTTGTAATGCAACGACCTTCTTCGGGGAAAGTAGCGGTTGCTTTTTGTGTAATGTTTGCGTTTGTCTCAAGCCTCCGTGTCTGCTCACTTTAACCAGGCAAAAAAATATTGAATTACTGTAGAGTAGCTTAATTGACACCTAATAGAACATTTCTAAAGATAATACAAATTGATCGGTACGTCTTGCAGAGTAGAGTACGCGTGATAAGTATTTTGTTATGTAGCTTCGTGGCTCGACAAGAACCCGCCTCATATGATCCCGCAAATGCTAGTCGTCAAGCACGCGTACGCGGTCGTTAAGCGAAGCTAGTTAGCTGAGCTCGGTGTTGTTTATAGCTCGTTGACACTTGTGCCAGACCATCGGCACCCGTGTCCTACACGGGTATTTCGAAAATCATTAAACAGTGCCGACTCTTCCATCAGGAAATGAAAGCGAATGGCGGTCTGCCGAAAAGAGGGTGCTCCTGGCCGATTTTAAAATTGTCGCCCAAGTACATTAAAAAATCCAAGTACATTAAAAAACCGTCTCTAATCTACGTTGATTGACTTGACGTGATAAGTGATAGTATCACCGTAACAAGCTTTGTACGAGGTCAAAAATTCCAATGCGTGGAAGCATTCCGGGCTTCGTGACTCCAGCATACGCCCCCGAATGTCGAACCAAAACCACTCATCTATCAGGCATAAAAAGATGGGTCGAATCCTTCCGCAGCATAAAGGCAAGGTAGCCTTATATTTTCTTGAGAGTCCAGGCAGATAGGAGGAACCCATCTGGCTTACAGTTACCATCAAGAAAATAGAAGGTCCCTACAGGTTTTAACCTGGGACGACACATCAAATTACTCTGTCATGAAAAAAAATTATACAAAGGAAAGCGGAAGCTATAACTCACGTGAAGTGACTGAGGAAGAGTTTAACAGAACTCCACTACTCCTGTCCGTGGGGCTTTAGTACGGAAGTACCTAACATCCTCTGTAAATGACAAAATTGTCAAAAGACGCTAATCGGTGTTTCAGGCCCTACGGTGGGTGCCATGTGTAATAATTTTATCAGCACGTCTCAAACGTTCGGGATTTCCTAAAGGAAATCTGAGCCGACCTCTTATCGTTTCTAGACATGAATTCTCCGAACGTGACAACGGACTATACCCATCAGGTGAGCAAGTCCGGATACTCTTAGTCTACTCCAAGGTGGCTGTTGACTAGCTAGCTAGTTCAGAGAGGAGTTTCAGTCACGGGTCTTGTGCGAGCAGACTAAGTTCGAAATACAAAAACTCAGCCACCGGTTAAAATGCTCGATTTAAAACGCGTCGAACAATTTCTATTGACTGTACTCTATATAACGTACTTATCTACAGAGAAAAACAACCAAAACAACCACTGAACCAATACGCACTCGCAAACATAATCAACTCGGTGCCTGAAATACCCTACTTGAATGCAAAAACCGAAAGGTATCTAGTCTAATAAAAACTTGCAACACAAGCTATGGCACCGCGTACCGACCACAACGCGTAACCGACCATTCGCGGATTACTGGAGCCATTCCCTCTCAGCGCCATACTCAGTTTCTCCCACATTATCTTGCTAGAAAAGAACAGGTTTGCTGGAAAGACATGGTTAGCAGTTCAGCAATTCATATTCTTTTTTATTGTATTTAGATTACTAATGCTATTATCAGTTTCATTTTATATTTTCCTCACTAATAACACTCTGATGCAATTGAATTTTATTATAAGTTTCTACTTGCATATAATTGATAAGATGGCCGTTTAAGATAATTTTATAAATAGATTTATGTATCAACAAAAATGTAGTGTTTTGTTTATTCTTTGTTATTTGGACGTGATATATAATTATAAGCGGGGCCAATATTTATTCATTAATTCTACCATAGCTTGGATGCATTTTAAAACTCGCTCAATTATTTGTAATAAATATGTTGTCTATGTGACAGCGAAAGCAGAAAGATTTTGAAACTAACTAAAACATAAGAACGCTATTCATAACATATTTGTGGCATTATAAATAAAAGCTGCTGCACGCTTTCAAAGATATTTGCTAAAATAATTCAAAACTATATTCGATTTTGAAAGAGAGTCTGATTTTGAACTAAAACTCCACGGACAGGAGGAGGGTGTTAAACTCTCCCCCAGTCACTTCACGTGAGTTATAGTTTCCGCTCTCCTTTGTTTAATTTTTTTTTTTCGTGACAGAGTTCTTTCGATGTGTCATCCCAGGTTAAAACCTCTAGGGACCTTCTATTTTCTTGATGGAAACTGTAAGCCAGATTGGTTCCTCCTATTTGCCTGGACTCTAAAAAAAATAGAAGGCTACCTTGCCTTTATGCTGCGAAAGGATTCTACCCATATTTTTATGCGTGATAGACGAGTGGTTTTGGTTTGACATTCGGGGGCGTATGCTGGAGTTGCAAAGCCTGGAATGCTTCCACGCGTTCGAATTTTTGATCGCGTACAAAGCTTGTTACGGTGGTGCTAGCACTTATCTCGTCGAGTCAATTAACGTAGGTTAGAGACGGTTTTTTAGTGTACTTGGGTTGAGATGAATTTTAAAATCGGCCAGGAGCACCCTTTTCTTGGCAGACCACCATTCGCTTTCATTACCTGATGGAAAAGTCGGCACTGCTGGAGGGGAAAGAGTTCACTAAATAATTTTTTTTTACATAAAACACGTTAGTTCACCATTATCGGCCACTTAAAAAATAACAACTCAGGTTTTTCTTAGATATTTAGTAGGCGTTTCGATAAAATTTTTTTTTTATTTATTGCAGACAAAGATGACAATCAAGACTCCGGAGACACGCTGGGTCGACTCCAAAACTGTACAGCCAGCCAACTGTGGGATCTGCTACGAGGACATCGTAGAGGGCGTTAACGGTGTGAGATTGGAGTGCGGAGACCTGTTCCATCGTATTTCTGTGCAGCAGCTTTTGCAAACATCCAATCTCTGTCCTTTATCCAGACGCCCAATCGAGCAGAGTGCCTTAGATAACCATCTTGGAACGTAAGTCCTATGCGTGGAGCAGTGGAAAAAGACCCCCGGACTAATGATCAGACACAAACGCTGACAAAGAAATAGGGAGCCGTATGTGGGAGAGATCCAGTTACAGGAGCGCAGGCGGGCGCCCCGACAGCACCCTCAAACAAAACTGGCAATGACACGATTCCTCCTTACTGCAAGGGCTGTCCGACAAAATAGGACAAGTGGAGAGAGAGTTCCAAGACTTCAGGAGCAGCTAGCACCCCAGTCACGCAAGAGCTTCACTGGGCTGGGAACTGGATCCAAATGCTGCTATGCCCACCTCTAGACTGGTTGAGGATTCAAACCTCCCTCGAATGAGCTCGAGCGGGCTGACGAATGAAGCGAATCACCCAGCGATCTTCAGGACGCAAGCCCGAGAGTCAACACCACGCATTATGGAGAGTTGGTGACTCAGCTTCACCGGCTTTAATTCAGCAACACCAGTGGACAGGTTCCTGTTCCAAATACAGTCACTAGCAGCCAGTACGCTGGGAGGAGACTTTTTGGCCTTTCTTTGACACACGCCCCTCTTATTCAGCAGGGATGACGCCAAATGGTACTGGAGTTTCAAAGAATCCGTAGCACGCCTTGGTTGAAATTCCCTCTGTGCAGCTTTTCGCATTGACTTTGATGACGGTCTCACTGAACGGGACTTGCACGAACAAATACGGAAGTGCGAACAAGGCTGCCACGAAACATTTGACCAGTTGTATACCAATATACTACGCCTAACCACTCGGCTACGAACACCTAAGCCCGAGAACGATCTAGTGGTAACCATCCAGGAGAACATGCGGTGGGAGCTTCAAAACAGTTTTTTTCATATGCCCATATACACCGTGCAAGCCTTACGTCTCCATGCCCACAGACAAGAACGACTAGATGAACGGCGAGGAACATTTCATTCACAATCTCACATGACGGGACCTAGCCAACGAACCTATTATACTGCAGAATTAGTAGCAGCTGTTCACGTAGACATGGAGCTGGTAAATTTCCTGAGGAGCGGAGTCTCTTTGGATCGCGAGTCTGAGCTAGCAACTGACAGACCTTTCGTAGAGGTAGTTGCAAGTAGTCTACGTTCTGTTGGAATCACCGACAACCGGGTCACCGGTTCTCTGCACGTCCAGCCGAGCCGACGGTCTTCTGTTACCACTGCAGAAAAGTGGACACTTACGCCCCGGATTGCGCAGATTGCAAACTGCTACGGACAACCAACCTAGATACGACCCGAGCCGAGCCGAGCCGAGCCGAGCCGACGGTCTTCTATTACCACTGCGGAAAAGCGGACACTCATGCCCCGGATTGCGTAGATTGCAAGCTGTGAGAAAACTTACCAGTGAGTGCCTCAAACACCTGTCGCCACTCCTAAAACCCGAAAGAAAAGATACCGAACTCATTGCTACGGACAACCAACCTAGATGCCGCGCCAGTTTTGCTAATTTACACCGCCAAACACAGTTCTCCCGAATTTCCGCAGCCGACGTTACGTGACACCGAGCCAGACCTTCAGGGGAATGGTTATGAATCGAGCGCCCTGCGCATGTTAAGCCTTTCATGATAGACTGCGGGACTATCTAGCTGCTCGTCAGTGCATCTTCAATGAAGAGGTGGTTCTCACCACTCCTTCGAGAAGGAAGCGGGCCACGCGACGGATGCGGAGCTTCTGGAGGAGGGTGAGGTAGTCGAGGAAGAGGTTGAAGGTGATCCAATTAGACGAATTATTAAAAGACGACGTTCACTCATACGCATCCGTACAGATCCTGTAAAATTGACTGGTAGATCCTGGCTCAAAAAAGAAGACAGCTTTCATGGTCCCAGGTCACCCACTGTTCCAATTTGTGACCATCCTGTTCGGACTGTGTAATGTTCCCCAAACAATGACGCGGGTTATAGGTCCAATAGATCTATTCACCAAAAAAACTAAGTTTAAGATTTAACACGGAATTTAATTTCAACAGTGTAACGTTCTAAGTTAAAGTTTACAATTGATTTTCATTCTTCAAATTACAGCTTTTATATTTTATGAAACTTGCTTACAAAGCTGGCATGTGTATGAATTGAATTGATACATCTTCAAATTACAGCTTTTATATTTTAGGAAATTTGCTTACAAAGCTGGCATGTGTATGAATTGAATTGATACAAAAAATATAATTATCAGCATTGTCGCAATTGCAGAAATTGATGAGAAAAGATATGTTGTTTGATTGCATTTCTGGCACGTGTGGGTTGTTTCAGGTGAATTGTGCATGTGGGGGTTGCCTTAGGTGAATTGTGCGTGTAGGGTGATGATCCCATAACGCCTTCCCTCTTAGAAGGTTGCAATGGCCAAAGAAACTGGATCGTTGCAGGTTCGTTGGACTGAGCTACGACTGGTGAATCCTGTTGAAGTTGTACTATCTGTGATCCTCGGTTATAACAGATTATGCAGGCAGTTGCGATGATGGTTAGGCAGGACATTATGAGTATGGTAAGTACTGTGTAGGATTGCTGTTGGTTCATCCAATTGTCGATACTTTTGCAATTCGTTCAGTTGAATGTTGTTGGTATTTGCGGGTGTGAAGTTCACTGTTGAAAACAAGGTTGGAACAATATAAATTTCATCCCAGTGAACTGATCCTTTGGTCCTTTACGTAATGCCGTTTGTAATTATTTTGCAATTGTTGTAGCGGATGAGAAGACTTCCCTCGATTCGTAATTCGTCCTGTCCACAGGTTGTTGTGATGGTGGTGACAGGGACAATTACGAATAGTAGGTGCTTGGGTTCTGGCTCGAAGATTTCCATGTCAAAATTGCGGTCATGTAGTTCGCAAGTTGCGGGTATGTTGTTTATGATGTTTGCAGTGCAGTCAGCCTCGATTCTTCCTTTCGCCGTAGTTGTTTTTGAGCAAAAGTATGTGCTTTCGATGTGTTGGATAAATGGGTTGAATGGGTAGAGACCCTATATAAAGGCGAGCTGAATGAATGGGGGGATCATTCATTACAAACGCGGAAGAAAACTGCGACAAAGTGGTGCGCGAAGTACAGGCGATATTGATTGTTTGAGTATGAAGTGATTTTTAGTGGACTGTTGAAGTAGAAATTGATAGACGACTTGTAAAATAGTGAAAAATTAAAATTGTGGAATAGTTAAATAAGTGATTGTGCATTTTTAAGTAATTGAATAAACTCTTTTAATTTAATTTAAAAGACATTGTGTTTTCGCTTTCCCGGAAGATTAAAATTATTGGCGACGAATCATAACACGCGACAATATAAACGGCATCGTCAACGTCGAAATTGCCAGTTATAGTTTTAATTATTGTGCCAAGCCCGTTAATGAGTTCTCTTTTGGTTCGTTTTCTGGGTAAAAGGTTCAGTACCTTATTGTTAAGTTCTCCCAGTTTATCTTTTGTCACGTCTAAGGATAATTTGAGTTCGGGGAAGTTAATTGTCTAATCGTACGATATGTATCAAGTTACTGTAGGAACTGATAAGCCATGCCGCTCCAAGTTTTAAAGGTAGGATACCATTATTATTCGTCAGGTCCCGCATGTCCAGTTCCAGTCCGTGTGCTGTCAGCATGAGCCTAGAATTGACGTTTTTTCTTTAATTTGCTTTTATGAATTTTTTGATTTTTATTTGAAATTATGGTGAAATAGTTATTTTCTTTTAATTTATGTTTTAAAAATCTTCGATTAAGTTTATTTCTACGACACTCCTTTCTATACACTACTGACCCTTCGTTATATGTTTCGGGGTTTTCTCTGGAGGAATTTAATTGATTTATTAACTTGATCTTCTAGGAGTTGCTTTATTTCGGGGTATAATTTAGACTGAAATTCCTTAAGTTTCTCGAGATATTCGTGAGTTTGACAGGGTGAAAGCTGTTGTTGAATTTATATGTTCTACCGTAGAACAATTCATAGGGAGTAAATTTCGTAGCAGAATGGATAGAATTATTGTACGTGATAATAACTTCGTTTAAAATATCTTCTGGATCATTTTCGCGGTTTTTTTCGTAGACTATTCTGTAAATTTCCGTTTATGTAGAATGTAACCTTTCAACTGGTGCATTACTACTGGTTTGTTGATAAGACGTCGTGGAATGGTTTATGCCAAATTGTCTGCAAATATCTTTGAAAAGGGTGGAGGTAAATTCTGATCCCTGGTGTGTAACAACAGTTATTCAATTTTGAGGGGCGTTATGCAGGCTGATATAGTGTTTTAGTGCTTTAATAATGGAAAAACTATTTCTTGTGGGTAGTTGGTATGCTGCTGCAAATTTTGAGAATTTATCAATTATGGTTAGGATGTACCATTTGTTTATCGTATAAATATCTGAGTGAAGGATTTCCAAGGGTCTGTTGGGTGTTTGAGGTGTTTGATATTCTGGTTTAGGGGGATTCCTTTCATATCTAAGAAGCTGGCAATTCTCGCAGTTATTTATTATTTGTGTTATTTTGTTCTTTAAGTAAGGGAAATAATAGTCTCTTTTGAGATGAGCTAGAGTCTCATTTATTCCACGGTGATTACTTTTTAGATGGTAGTTGTTTATCAGAGCATCCTGGTCATCGCTTTCAATGATTTCCTTAAGACGCTCAGTGCATTTAACTAATTTATAGCATCCTGACTATGAAAAATGTTTTGTATACGAGTACACGTTTTGAATTATTCTAAAGATATCATCTGGGGAAAAAATTGCCGTAGTTTTGTTAGGGGGAATAAATATTTTAAAGATCTCAGTAATTGTGGTTCCTGGAAAGTCCTGCATTTTAATCGTTCGCCTTTGTTTTTTTCTGAACGGCGTTTCAACGGAGGTTGATGGTTGTCTATCAGTTCTCTCTAGAACAAGTTGAAGCGGAAAATCGTTCAAAGGCTTTTCCGAAATTGGGATACCTGTATGCATATCTTCTTCTGCTGAGTGTATCGTTGTACCTCTTGTACTTTGAGCTGAAATGTTTGAAGATGAGTTTGTGGTTTCATTTTTGTGTATTTCAACAGACGCTGCTTTTTATTCGACTCAGAGCATCAGCATTACTGTTTTGGCAGCCCTTTTTATAAATGATCTCATAATCATACTCTTCAAGTTTAAGCCTCCAACGGATTCATCTGGAATTAGGGTCCTTTAGACTCATTATCCATGTGAGTGGTTTGTGATGGGTTACGATTTTGAACTTCTTTCCGAACAAATATGGTCGAAAATATTTGGTGGCCCACACAATAGCCAAAAGCTCCTTTTCTATTGTGGAATAATTTGTTTCTGAGTCATTTAAAGTTCTACTCGCGAAACAAATGGGACGATCACTGCCGATTGGTCCTTGTGATAGAACGGCCCAAATCACGAAATTGCTTGCGTCGCTTGTTAAAACAAAGGGCTTGCTAAAACCAGGATGTTGTAGGATTGGATCGTTCATAAGGAGATTTTTACAATCTTCAAAAGCACGTACGTAGTGATCGTTTAAATCTATGGTACGTCCTTTCTTCAAACATTCTGTCAAGGGGTTGGTAAATTTTGCAAAGTCTCTTACGAATTTTCGATAGTATCCTAGCAAACCGAGAAAGGATTTAATCTCTTTTGGTGTTTTTGGTATTGGATAGTTGGCGATCACAAGGATTTTTCCAGGATTAGGTTTGATGCCCTCGGTTGTGATGATGTGACTAAGGAATTCGATCTCCTTCTTCGAGAATTGCGATTTGTCCAATTGGACCTTCAGATTTGCTTCTCGTAATCTCTGAAATACTTTTCGAAGGTTTTCGCCATGCTCTTGTAAGGAGGTTGAAAAGATGATAATGTCATCTAGATATATTAGGCACACCTTGCCTTGAAGATCTTTTAGAGCGTTATCCATGACACGTTGAAAGGTGGCAGGCACATTTTTTAGGCCAAAAGGCATACCAACGTATTTGTAGTGACCACTTTCAACTGTGAACGTGGTTTTTGGGATATTTCTGGCGTCCATTTCGATTTGGTGGAAACCGGAAGCGAGATCTAGTGTTGAGAAATACATAGGTTTGCCCAATTTGTCTAAAATTTCGTTAATATTAGGAAGTGGGTATCTATCACTAATCGTTTTCTCGTTTAACTTCCAGTAATCGATTACCAGTCTCCATTTTTGTTTTCCGCTGGCGTCCAGTTTTTTAGGGACAATCCAGACGGGTGAACTCCAAGGTGAATAGCTCGCACGGATTATGCCTTGTTTGAGCATATCCTCAATTTGTCTGTGAACTTCTTGTTTGTGTACAAATGGATATCTGTACGACTTTGTAAAGATGGGTCAGTCGTCCGTGGTATTGATTCTGTGCTTCACTTGATTGGTGAACGTCAGATCCTGAACAGCCTTAAAGAAAATATCATTGTATTGCTGGCAAATTTTGAATAACATTTTCTTTTCTTCATAATTTAGGTGGGAAGCTCGCAAAAGATCGATAAGATCATTTGAGTCTGTGAATGGGGAATTTTGTTTGCATCTTATTTCCACGTTGTTGATTTCATCATAATTTCCTGAAATTTGGTCTACCATTAAGGGTTCTCGACAAAGAGAATTTTCTCGTTTTCAGACAAATTAGTTACTTCTACCAGCTGTGTAAATGCCTTCGGAAATAAATAAATCTGGAGTAGTTTGGATGGGTTTTATAAGAATGTCTCCATTCTGCGCATCTACAGGCAATTTTGCGATGAATTTTGAATGAGGTGGTATAATATACATTTTGGACGTATAGTTTGGTTTTAAATTGAGTGCAATTGTTTTGTTATGAGTTATGAGTACATTTCTACTTAAGTCGACTTTAGCGCCTAACTGAGATAATGTGTCGATGCCTAAAAGGCCGTCGAAATACCGATGAAATTTAAAAATCAAGAACCTGATTGTACCCGAATTCGATAAAATAAGGGAGTGTTACTTCTTCTTTCATTTCATGTTTCGCTAGAATTGTGGTAATTGAAATTGGTTGGCCGGTGTCTATGAGAAACTTTAGGGGCCTTCCAAAAGGAGAAGATATCTGGATGTAGGGTATGGTATTACCGTGTTTGTTGATGTCTAGGTACCCGATGGGATTGTGGAGGCACTCGACTTAAAATTTCCATCGTCTACCTCGGTGTTAGGTGGATATGAGTCCTGTTCAGAATGGGAGTCCTGGAGATTCGTGGTAAATGATTCATAATGATTTCCGTAGTTTTTAATCGGTAGTTCTAGGTTATCTATAGGGTAAGAGTCTACTGGCATCATGAATTGTTGGGGTTTGAATTGAATTTGGTTGTCGCTATGTATGTAGTAATTTGGAAGGTTTTGTTCCGAGATGTTAAACAATTCCTTCACAGTGTATCTTGGTGTTGTTTGAGGGTTAGAGAAATTATTCGTTTGTGGGATGTGGGGTTGTTGCAGAGGTCTCCTTATTGTTCCTGATGTTTCCATTGGCTCAGGTTTTGGTTAAATGTTATTGTTTGGTCTGCTAAAGAATGGTTTATTTTGAGGAGTAAATGCACTATGGTAAGGACTAGGTCTAAAATTATTGTTAGGTAACATGAATTTATTTCGTTTGAAAAATTGATTTGGAGCACTATGACGTTGGTAGCCAAAAGCATTATTAATCGGCGTTTGATAGTTTGGCATCAAGGGCTTAAGTGGGAAAAAGGTATGCGGTTGGTTTTGTGGAGGTCTAGGGTAAGTTCCTGTTGATATATGGAACTGTGATGGTTTGGGCCTGGAGAATATTTGTTCCGTTTTTTGTGGACGTGGTTTAGGATTATTAAATAGATTATGATTTACGGAGTGCCTGTCAGAGTCAGATCTAGAATAAAACATTTTCTGTTCTTCAAAACAGCATGCGTATGCTGCTACAAGAGTTGTTGGTTTCATGGCTCGAATAGTTGATCTGAGTGGTTCTTTTAAACCCGAAAGGAATGTGTTAAGACACATTTCTGAGAACAGAGATTTTTTGCCCCTATAACGTTACGATCCACTTCATGTATATTTACGTGGGTATTTATACTAGAAAGAAACTCTACAACATTACTGTAGAATTTATGTATAGGATAATTGTTCTGCCGCAGACCGTGAAGGTCTTTGATAATCTGAACAATGCAAGATTAAGTTTTCCTTTATCTGTTTCCACTCCAAGGGAGTGCCGTACATGTTAAGGACTTCGTTGGCTTCGCCAACGATTTTGTTCCTTATGGCTCTTAAAAGGAGTTGTCCGTAAGCAGTATCATCGGTTATACTGATTAAGGAAAGAATTTCATTAACGTTATCCAGAAAATCAAAGAGAAGCCGTGGATTTCCGTCGAATTTAGGAATGTCTTTTATTGCGTCCGGGACACGGAGAGAATTGAAAATATCAGCGGTTATCATAAAAATTTCGACCTCTTGGTTAGCCATTTTACTATGCGGATTGTTACTTAAATTTACTTCGCTATTATCAATATTTATTTTCAAATTATTTACACTATTATAAATATCGTTAATTATTTCGTTATCACTATCGATATTATTTATGTTTTCTCTAACACTGTTCACACTTTCACTCTCCAAGATAATTCCTAAATTTGCAGTGATATTTCTTATCCTACGTGTCAGAGTAGGATAGGTTAGGGGCGGTTTTTTCTTAGATGGAGTGGGTGACATGGAGGTTAAAAAGTCTTGACTTACCAGAAAATTATTATCCACATACTTGGGATGATTCCTGTTAAATTTGTCTTGAATTTTCACTACACTTCACCGATAAACCGTCGGATCACCACCTTTATTTCCGATAAACCGTCGTATCACTACCTTTATTTCCGATAAACCGTCGGATCACTATGTATTTCTCCACCGCCTAAGTTTCGACTGTGCCAGTTATAGGTCCAATAGATCTATTCACCAAAAAAACTTAGTTTAAGATTTAACACAGAATTTTATTTCAGCAGCGTAACGTTCTAAGTTAAAGTTTACAATTGATTTTCATTCTTCAAATTACAGCTTTTATATTTTATGAAATTTGCTTACATAGCTGGCGTGTGTATGAATTGAATTGATACATCTTCAAATTACAGCTTTTATATTTTAGGAAATTTGCTTACAAAGCTGGCATGTGTATGAATTGAATTGATACAAAAAATATAATTATCAGCATTGTCGCAATTGCAGAAATTGATGAGAAAAGATATGTTGTTTCGTTGCATTTCTGAACTGAAACAGCGATTATTTAACTGGAAAATTGTAATGAAACATTTATAATTAAGTTTTGAATCGATTCAACATTTCTAGCATTCGAACTACATCTGTAATTAGTTTCACTTCA
The DNA here is from genome assembly GCA_963969285.1 of Odontomyia ornata. Lineage (NCBI taxonomy): Eukaryota > Metazoa > Arthropoda > Insecta > Diptera > Stratiomyidae > Odontomyia > Odontomyia ornata. The sequence continues at coordinate 48,621,970 of OZ017743.1, forward strand.
CAATATGTAAAATTTAGTTATATATAATACAATGTACAACTTTAAACATTACAATATTCATGACTGAATTAGCTTCGTTGCGAATATTAACTTTAGCACATAAATTTGATAACCAACAGTAATAAAGCATATTCAAACAAATTATTGAGTGCAATAGGTTTAAAGAAAACAAAAAAATAATTTTTTTGCATATGATATAGAGCTTAATGTATTTATATAAACACGTTTTTCAGTGTTTAGTAAATTAAATAGGTCCGTAAAGGACTACAGCGATGGTCTGCTGCCTCAACAAGCAAAGATATTGGTTCTCGCTAGAATTGGCCTCGGCTGTAAATGCGTGAATTCACTTGCAGGCTAGCGTCGCGGTGTCATGGGGTGGGTTCTTTTTCCCCAGCACAAATGCCCGCTACAAAAAATTTCGCAATCACGCATTGTTCGATAATCAAGAAAACCCACGATCGAATCGATAAAATGCGTCGACAGTCGAAGCAACCTACCGAAGCAATGAACTATGGAAAACGAATCTTATGCTCGATTAACACCTACAGAATGCGAGACGCTTACATCTTTACTCCGAATACTAATGACCCCCAACTATGAGCGGGGCATTCAGGTGGAAGTGGTGCCCCTTCGCACCTACATCGCGATCAAGATCCGTTGCAGACGTGGCCATTTATTATACATTTACATGAAAAATTCATGGAAAGAAATTTATATGAAGCTTTCCGGTAAATGCAAAATAATATATTTCAGATTTATACCAAATTTTATTTGATCGAATCATATAGCGTTATCCATTTTACGCTTGGGAAAGTAAAGCTGAAGAAAATACATAAAATATTCAGATGGAAACAAAATTTTTCATTCAATACAAAGATTGAACCTTACCACTATACGTAGAGTACAACATCATTCAAATGTTTTCCACGGGACCTCTTACAGGCCTCAATCCTTTTGAGGTAATTTTCAATGGCTTTTCGGCACATTTCCGGCAATATTTCGGCCATAACTTCACGAATATTGGTTTTCAATTGCTCAAGATTTTGAGGATTGTTCGCGTTAACACGGTCTTTTGCATAGTCCCATAAAAAGAAATCTAAAGGTGTTAGGTCGCAGAATCTTGCGGGCCAATTGACATCACTCAATCTCGAAATTACGCGTCCTGGAAATTTCTCTTGCAAAAGTGCTCGATAACCCTGTGTTGTGTGGCTTGTGGCTCCATCCTGTTGGAACCACATGTTCTCCAGATCATAATCTTCAATTTTTCTCCAAAAATAATCGGTTAACATCCATCCATAGTGGTCAGAATTGACTGTTATGGCTCTTCCTTGATCGTTTTCAAAAAAATACGGGCCAATAACACCACCAGACCATAATACACACCAAACGGTCATTTTTTCCGGATGCAAAGGCCTTTTTGTGATCACCTGAGGATTTTGAGAGCCCCATATGCGGCAATTCTGTTTATTTACGTAACCACTGAGCGAAAAATGAGCCTCATCACTAAAGAAAATTTTGTACGAAAAATCGTTATCAATGGCTTGTTGTTCAATCACCCAATTCGCATACATTCTGCGTTGTGTATGGTCTTGAGGCTTAAGTTCTTGAGTGAGTCGGATTTTGTATGGATGGAGATGCAAAATCCGCCACAATGAGCCGTAAGACAAGGCTAAATGTTGAGCACGTCGAGGAATCGACAAATTCGGGTCTTCCTCCACACTTTAAGCAACGACAGCGATATTTTCAGCAGAACGAATGTTGCGATGATATTCAGGCCTTGAAATATCAATAACTGATCCAGTCTCTTCAAATTTTCTCACTGTGCTCGAAATTGTTTGCTGTGTAGGTCGATTATTTCGACCGTAATATTATTTCTAAATGGCAAACCTTCAACGAAAAAAAAACATGCTTTGGATGACATTTAATTCTGACAGATGTCAAATGGTAGGGTTATACTTTCCTACCACGAAATGGATAACCCTGTTTTAAACTTTAACATAAATGAGAAACCTTTGGGAAGGTCGCTTTACTCATGCAAGAGCCCCTGAAACTTCAAAAAATGGAAGGAGCTACAGCTAACAAGTCATGTTTTTCTTTCTCCAAAGAAATACCGAAAAATAACCACTATGTTTGATACTTAATGAATCAGGCTTTTTAATTTATCTCATTGTCAAGTTTACAAATAAAAAAAAAAGAAAGATCTGAGCTGCAGCTTATTTCCCTTTGAATTTTTGTTTCAAACTATTCCTTTTACTAGAAAAAAATTATTACAATATATTCTAAACTTATTTACTCTTTTCCTAATCGTGATCAGGTATTACAAGTGTAAATACAAAACTGCTGATATAACTGTATCAAATACATGCCCCTTTTAAAATTGAAAAATGTATCAAGTCCAGATATTTGAAACCAAGTCATTTGAAGAATGCGCAACTAATCTTCTGTGTAAAAAAAATTCGTACCCAATTTTGATACAAAAATTAAATAGAAATTCCAAGAAAGGTTCAGGTTTATACTTAACATTAATTTTTGTTCAGACATCAAAATCTAACTGCTATTTGCCCACGTTAGGAGATACGTAAATCTGATGCTTTAAAAATATTATCCTTCGGATGTTTGTGTTCCGACCCAATATTTTTCGGATCCAGGTTGGCATCAAAGATTTTTTTTTGTGTTTGGGTTGTGAATGCTATTTACGCACAGAGTGTGAGGCTCCCATGCTTGCAAGACGACGACTGGACTACCCACTAAACACCTCCCCTGTACATCTTAGAAACTAGCCTGGAACCGTATTACATACTACTTCGGGCCAGATCTCGTTTCGTTCCGCCGTGAGATGCCTTCAAGCTGGGGGACCCCTCTTCTAGCGGGAGGGGCAAGGGGAAGAAGAAGTGCCTAGAAAGTGATCCCCTAGCCCAATGCCCCCGGCTGCTGTGAGTTCCTTTTATCTTTTAGGGCTGCCCAAACATAATGGGCCACCTGGTTCGGTTCGGGGGACCGTGACCTACATATTTTGTGCAGGTAAGACTGAAAACACCTATGCCCACTCAAAGCTGCATCAGATAGAAGTCAGTCACACCATGCCTTTGATTTAGCCACCGTCTCACATCCGGAATGAGGTGCGCAGCCCACATTTTCTTCGTGCAATTCACCCAAGACTGGTGCCAATCGTTGAGTGAGCGCTGTCTTTCCTCGCATCCTCCTTTCGGTGCAGGTCAATAGTACGACACCTTCTAGCAAGGAAAGCGACAGGTATCATGCCTGCAATAACTCTCACCACCGAATTACAGCCTGTCACATACGAAGATGAAATCCTAAGTGCTCCTCGTCTCTGAACCTGTGCCAAACGTTTTTGGTATACCTCCTTACTGAGAGCGTCGCCCCATACTTCTGCTCCATACAGTAGCAATGAGCCTACAGCACTCATCAAAAGGCGTCTTCTTGATGGGCTGGGTCCCCCTTCGTTGGCCTAAAGTCAACTCAGAGCCGATATTCCCGAAGAAGCCTTCTCAGCCGTTGCCCTGATTTGCTCAGAGAAACTCATCTTCGAGTCGATCAGTAGCCCCAGGTACTTCACCGCTGGCTTCGATTCGATTCGTTAGTTGCCAATACTGATTATCCTTACTCTAGGGATTCTCTTTTTTGTCAAGATGACCACTTTGGTTTTCTTCAGTGCTAAACTGAACCCGCGAGCAGTCATCCAGTCCCTCACTTGACGCATTGGCATACCTTGCCTATGTTGCGCTTGTTCAAAGGTCCGTCCAGTGACCAGAGCTGAAACATCATCCGCATAGCCGATCTGGCATCTTCAGTCCTAGTAGTATTCAATATTTGAACTGGTGCAGTAGGATCACAACGCTTTGTATTTACTAGCAAATTTTTGTGTGGATCATGCAACTGTTTAAAATATTTAAAGTAAGTGAGACACAACTCTCTTCTTTACGGGGACGCTTCTTCATGCGCTCATAAACTATTTTGGGGCTTGTTTGCAGGTAACTTATCAGATCCATTTGAATGCTATTTTTAATGGTAACATACCATTCTAAATAATAAAATCTTTACCATTATAATCCTCAAGCGCTCGACAAATGTCGTAAGTGGCATATCGATTAAAAAAAATTACTGACAAAATACATTGGTTGAGTTACTGTAAATTTTATCACTGTATTTCAAGATTGTTTACCAACATTTGATCACTCTTGGAGCGTAATAAGACAGATGGGCCAAAAATATTTTAACCAATTACACCTAGTTACAATAGTTCTTGACACTCATAAAACCCTGACCAATCTCAAAATGATTAGCTGTGAAGCACTTTTATTCGGAGCCTAATGGTCGCAACAGTTATTTTTTCTGGTTTATTTGGTCAGCCACAAACTGAAATCCAGACGCATTTTTGCACTAAATTAAACTCTCTCGCATGTGTTTTAATCACTGAAACAATAATCACATCTCACAACGTTAGCAATTATTATCATAATGAAATACTCCGTTTTGATATTTCCTTTTCACTGAAATCAATTTCTCGTTGTCACACTTCGAGGAAATTTTCACGAAGGAAAAATAAACAACTAAAAATGGTATTCCTTTCCTCCATGAAGAAGCAACTTATATCATTTATTTCTTTTATTTCTCGTGTGGCCAAGTATCACGGCGGGCACAATAAAGCATCAATGATTCCTTGATTTTTTAACTATTCTAAAAACGCACTTAATTTCTGAACTTTTATTTTCGTGTTTTAATATTCCACCCGCGGACAATACGGCACTCCTATACGCGTCCGGCCAGTTTTTCTCATCCGTCTCAGGCTCCCAGCCGTCTCAAGCAGCCAATCGCCAAGCTCACCGCCAAGCTCACCGCCGACGACGTAATCTTACGAATTCTCTTGCGCCATACCGGGACATTGCTGATTCGTTTGGCTGTGATGCAATTTGATATGACCTGTCTCACACGATAATCGTTCGGAGAAGGTAGTTTTACATAATAATTTCGGAAATAGACATAATGTTTCAAACTATTCTCATTCAAACACTGTCGAAATTATTAATCTACAATGTAACAGGCTGACTGATCTGTTCGCCGCCGCTCCTAATCAATGAACTTGCGTTACTTCCACAGCTTCCTACTGTTTTCGTTATGGATGAATCTGATTGTTCTGATGGGGTATACTAAGTAGATACTCCGTTTTGATATTTCCTTTTCACTGAAATCAATTTCTAGTTGTTACACTTCGGGAAAATTTCCACGAAGGAAAAATAAACATTTAAAAATGGTATTTCTTTCCTCCAAGAGGAACAGCTTATGTCATTTATTTCTTTTATTTCTCGTGAGGTCAATTATCATGGCGGGCACAATAAAGCATCAATGATTCTTTGAGTTTTTAACCATTCTAAAAACGTACTTCATTTCTGAAATTTTATTGTCCGTGGGTGAAATAATAAAACACGAAAATAAAATTTCAGAAATGAAGTACGTTTTTAGAATGGTTAAAAACTCAAAGAATCATTGATGCTTTATTGTGCCCGCCATGATAATTGACCTCACGAGAAATAAAAGAAATAAATGACATAAGCTGTTCCTCTTGGAGGAAAGAAATACCATTTTTAGGGTTTTGTACTAAAATACAAAACCCTATTGCAATCACGACCTGTGTCCGTCTGTCCGTCTGTCCGTCCGTCCGTCCGTCCGTCCGTCCGTCCGTCCGTCTGTATGTCACAGCACTTTTTCTCCGAAACTATAGAAGCTACAGCCATGAAACTTTGTGGAAAGGTCAGAAGTGGTGACCACTTCAAAGTTCAAGGGTGAACAATTTTTTTAAAGGGGTTTAAGGGGGGTCTCCCCATATAGGGAGGTGACCCCTCAAAAAAAAATTTTTACCATTGGTAGTCGAGTAGGGTGTCATTGGAAAGGTCTTAATAAGATCTTTTCAAAACAAGTCTTAAAATTGCCTTATAAGTACCGAGGGGGGCAGGGGAAGGGGAAATGTACGAACTTTTCGCGTACCCCCCCCTCGCGATTGGACACCTTCCATCCGAAAAATCTGAAAAAAATCATGAATATAGGCCTTCATGAGTACAACAACAACAAATACATGAGAAGTCGAAATTCACTCAACTTTGTTAGTAATAGTATGATTTATCGATTTTATCTTTTCTTGAATAAAATCCAAACGGTACCTTTAAATTCAATAAAATTTTGCAAACAGATGACCTTTTGTAGGATTGATCTTTTCTGAAAGTTTCATAAGGATCGAATAGTATTTGATGAAGTTATAGTGATTTGAATTTTCCTGTATTACTATGGAACAATATGCCCTGTATTACTATGGAAACATATGGCTTTGGAGCCATGTGCGCTTTTTATCGATTTAGACACTACAGCTTTGCTAGGATTTGCATGAAAATTTCAGGAATGATAGGTATCATGAAGATGAGTACATATAATTGAAACAAGTCGAAGAGGCAGGAGAGAGCTCCTAGCAAAAGGGCTTTGTAACCATTCTAGGATTCGAAAAAATAGGCCATGAATCGATGATTACAGTACAGAGAAGTGACCCCCGGAAAAAAATTTCATGAAAGGTAGCCGATATGAGTATCAACTGAAAGTTCTCTATGAGAGCTTTTCAAAACAGTTCTTAAACTGACAGTTTTTGCTTCAGTGGGGGCACAGGGGGGGGGGGGGGGGAAATACATGAAAAATGTGTTTTCTCCCTCGCGAATGGACACCCGTGATCTAAAAAATCTGAAGAAATTATCAAGGGAGATATTTATGGGTATAACTCTAACAAATACCTCAGAAGTCAAAACTCTTTCAACTTTGTTAATAATAGTATGATCCTCGAATTTCACATTTTCTCCAATAAAATCGTCTTTGACATGTGTCTTGATTTTATTCGTTGCTTGTTACTACATTTTGTAAGTTGAGTACAAAACCCTTCTGACATGAGCATAGGTCTGTCTACCCAACTTGTTAAATGTTTATTTTTCCTTCGTGGAAACTCCTTTACGCGTCCAACAAGTTTTTCTCATCCGCTCCGGGCTCCCAGCCGTCTCAAGCAGCCAATCGCCAAGGTTATCGCCAACCCGCTACATCGAGGCTGTTCAAAAAGCAAATATATAATAGTTGCCCTTTAGTCAGACGGTGTTTCGTCTGACTTCTCAAAAAAGACCTGATGAACAACTGATAACATAATTTTATTATTAACGTCTTTTATAGTACAATTTTTACAAGTATTCAATTTTTAGTATCGCAAAGTCCGTAGCGCGGTCATTGCCTTAGTGCTGAGTCGTTGAGAATTCCTAGAGTTCATTGCAGCTCGTCACATGTTTGATGTCGTGGTCAGCAAAAAGTTCATGATCTCCGTGGAAATGAAATTTTCGGAGTAGGCATATTACACGAATTAATTTATTTGTAATTGGGTCATTGATCGCGCGAGTCATGTATACGCTTACTCCGAATTCCTATAAAAATAATTCTCACATAAATCAATTACTGCAAACGTTGCATTTACCCAAATGCAACGAATCTGCAACGGAAATGACATGTGCCGAACCTAGACAATAGGTAAGCAATTTACGCGGCGGCACATGTCCCATCGTAATCAAAATTACTTTCGCATAATTAATTCACGTGTCGCGAACTCATCATTTTTCGCATAATAAATAGAAGCGTATCCATGAACACCTTCAGTTTTTGCTAATTAGATGTAGAACGTTACGCTGTCCGAGTGAATACTCAAACGAAATTATAATCAATAAAGTTCTTAAAGTTAAATGTAAAGTTCGTGTTTGGATTTCTTGATGTGCGCGGAGCACTTTCTTATTTTTTTATAGTTCGGTCAAACTAGACACAAAACTGGCGCAGTCGGTAAACGCCACAGTTCGAAAATCCGCGAAGGAACTAACGAAAAAGTGTGGTGACTATTTAAAAATAAAATCGGTTAAGTGCCGCGAAGGTGCCGATAAACTAAAAACACATAAATATTAAACAAAATAATAATCGGGAAAGCCGCGAAGGTTAATACGGTTATTATTAACCTATATAATAAGATCAGAGCAGACACACGAAGCATAAAGGTCCGCTTAAAACTCGCAGTGAGGCTGCTGTAGAGATCTGATCGCCCATAAATTAATTTAAAAAGTGTGTAAAACAAACAAAGTTCCTAATAAGAAGTGAAAAGCAACATTTCAAACCGAACAAATTAAACCGGACAAATTGAACAAAGTTTCACAAAACTTGGAAACAGGTAACATAGCCTAAGATTTTTAAAAAAACTCCATATAAAACGTGGATCCTGCTGGACGAAGAACAAGAAGAAGGAATATCTTCAACCAAGGGCGGAACGACGCATACAGAATGGAAGAACTGGTTCAACAATTCCAACAACTTCAACTACAACTTGCTCAAAGGGAGGAGCAGGTCCAACAGTTGGCAACAGCTCTTCAACAAATTTCAAACAGACAATCATCAAACGATCATAACGATAAAATATTAAAGGAAATCAAATATATGAACAACTTTACCGGCGTCGGAGATATTACCATCAACGGCTTCCTGAGCAGTGTTGAATACTATTTGAGCAAAATTGACAATGAAGATTCAAAGAAAACAGCAGTAAGGACCATCTATTATGAGAAAATCCAAGGCGAGGCTAAGAACGCAATCATCAACATCCCAGAAACAGATAATTGGCAACTCATCAAGGATCAGCTAAAGCTACGTTTCAGACCAGACGTTCAACCGTGGGAAATCTACAAAAAAATCAACGAACTGAAGGTGCACAATGTAAGCGAATTGGCTGAGGAAGTACAAAAAATTAAGTATAAGGCAGATGAACTAATAATCTATTATCAGGATAAAATGTTTATTGACCTTAGTAATGTTAATTCAATCTTAACAAATGTAGTGAAAGAAATGAGTCAGGGTGTTCTATTAGAAAAGATATACAGTGAGACAAATATTGATAAAATAATAGAAATTATGAGATCAAGAAGATTTGAAGATGAATGTATCAGACCAGAATTTAGAAAGGTCAAAATTTTCAAACCTAAATTCCACAAAAATAATTTCAAGGATTCTAATCCTAATTCCTCACAAAACAGACAGACTGACAAAAATTCTGACGGAGAGGATAATACAAAACAAAACAGACAATTTAATAAGTACAGACAAAAAGACAATGACAGTGGACAACAAAATAGTGGTCAAAATCAATTTTTCAGATCTCAGAACTCAAACAAATCGGGGCAAAATAAAGCCAATAATTTTTCAGGTCGTTCAAAACAAACATGGAAGTCTAAACTCCAACCGGGTATTGAGCCCATGGAAGTTGAGAATGCGCAATTCCATAGATCAAATATTGAAAAGGTTAAAAACCAAAACCAATCAAATAATTTATCTGATGAAGAAACCTTCTCTGACTCACCCCCTGAAATTAACCTAAATGAATATTTTTTTCGCAACTAGCCTCGGAACAATTGCCTTTGATTCAAATTACTATAAATAATGTTAAATATGTAGCTTTAATTGATACAGGGGCATCATTCAGTGTAATTGATGACCGAATTAATACATTTAATAAGGTGAAAATCAAGCCAATCATATTTTCAACTATTACAGGAAAAGATAAGATCGAGTATGAAGTTCATACTCCATCGCCAGAAGAAATTGATCCTCCACCCTCACGAGCCTTGGTTCGGTGGAAGGTTAATAGGTTACAAAACCGAAAATATCAGTTCATAATCGGAACTGATTTACTAAATAATCTCGATACATTAATAGATTTCGAGAGAAAATTAATTATTTTAAATGGACATGCCATTAAATTTATTAATAGCCCTTATCCTTTTGATGAAGTAAATTCTTTAGAAGAAGTGCATGGTGATTATCTAAAAAGATTACAGTTAGATCACCTGAACAAAGAAGAATATGCCGAAATAATAAAACTGATAAAACGGTATGAGGGAATATTTTTTAAGGAGGGTGACAAACTCACGAGTACCCCCACAATAAAACATGAGATAAAGACTACAACCGAAAATCAAGTCAACTCAAAACTGTACAGGTATCCTCCTAAGCACGAAGCGGAGGTCCGAAAACAAATTGCGGAACTTGAAAAGCAAGGAATTATTCGAAAGAGTAATTCAATGTATTCAAGTCCTCTTATTATAGTACCGAAAAAATCGGACAACTCGGGGGAAAAGAAATTTCGTTTAGTGGTAGATTACAGAAAACTAAACGAAATAACATTGGATGATAAATTCCCATTGCCAAATATTGACTCTATCCTCGATAAACTAGGTAGAGCCCAATATTTTTCAACAATCGATTTAGCGAAAGGTGATCATCAAATTCTAGTCAAAGAGGAAGACAGGCATAAAACAGCCTTCGTAACACCTCACGGACTTTATGAATTTGTAAGAATGCCGTTTGGTCTAAAGAATGCACCAGCGACATTCCAGCGCCTAATGAATGACGTGTTAAGAGACTTCGTAAATAAATCATGTGTCGTTTATTTAGACGATATTCTGATTTTTAGCACCTCTTTAAAGGAACACATTAAATCATTAACAGACATTTTTCAAACTTTGAAAGCACATCAACTTAAAATCCAGATAGATAAGTGCAATTTTATGAAGAAGGAGACCACATTCTTAGGTCATATTATCTCAAAAGATGGACTGAAACCAAATCCCGAAAAGGTTGAAATAATACAAAAACTAGAATTGCCAAAAACGCACAAACAGATAAAGAGCTTTCTAGGATTAACGGGTTACTACAGAAAGTTTATTAAGGACTACGCAAAAGTAGCTCAACCTATAACAAAGTATCTGAAAAAGGACCAAAAAGTTAATTGTAAAGATCCAAATTATATTAGCGCTTTTGAGAAACTAAAAGCCCTTATAATATCACATCCTGTTTTAAGATTTCCTGATTTTCAGAAACCCTTCCAATTAACAACTGACGCGTCTCAGTACGCAATTGGTGCCGTTTTGTCACAAAACGGGCATCCAGTGTGCTTTGCCTCGAGGACATTAAACTGTCATGAGCGGAATTACGCCACTACTGATAAGGAATTTCTTGCCATTATGTGGTCGGTCAATTATTTCAGACCGTATCTCTATGGTAACAAGTTTACTATTTATACGGACCATCAACCTATCAAATACCTTCATGCTAAATATAAAGGGAAGGACCTTTCACCCAGGCATCAAAGATGGCTCTTAAAACTAGGAGAATATCATTTTGATATTGAGTACGTAAAAGGAAAAGAAAATAAGGTAGCGGATTTTCTCAGCCGTACTAATCAACCTAAGGAGTGTGATGAAAAGTCGACAAGCTCATTTAAACATACAAACTCTTTTTCAGATTTAGGAATAATATTTAACTTGGAAAGTCACGATAGTACAATAGCTACAAAACATTCTGCGGAAGAAGATCTACAAGATCATATACCTATTAAGGAGGAAATTGTAAATAAATATAGGACACAGTTAATATTGACAAATAATAAGATCCAAGAGTTAGAAGTTATTCATAAAAAGCGAATAATTTATATAGCGGAATACGATTTCGACAATTTACGCGAAATCCTTAGAAAGTACATAAAGAAGGGGATAACCGGCATTTATACGGAACTTGAAGACAGCAAATATAACATCTTGCAACAAACAATAAGGGAAATGTACTCAAATGACAGCCAAGTCAAGTTTATTCGATGCTCTTTTAGAGCTCAGGATATAAAAACGGAAACCGAAGCAGTAAAGCAAATATCTCTGTATCACATAAAGGAAAGTATGCACTCCGGCATACAAGAAACTTTCAATTCTATAAAAAACAAGATCTATTATCCAAAATTACAGGAACTAATACAAATTGTACTCAACCAATGCGATGTCTGTCAAATGGTGAAATATGACAGAAAACCGATCAAACCTAAATTTAATTACACAGAAACACCCGACAGTAAAAACGAAATTATCAATATAGATATTCATACCTTCATGAAATATGATTTCTTAACAATAATAGATCGATTTTCGAAATTTGGCTCTGCTTACTTCCTACCTGACAAAAATCATATAACAATCATTGAAACTTTAGAAGAACATTTTGCAAAAATAGGAAAACCCAAGAAAATTACTGCAGGAAATGAATTAAATACTATTAACGTAAAGGAATTCTTAAAAGAAGAGGAAATAGAACTACACATAACAAAAGCGCATAGCCATACAGGTAATGCTGACGTAGAACGTTTTCACAACACATTACTTTCGATATGCAGAACTTTAATATTAAATAAAACAAATTTTTCACCAAAACAAATAGTACAACAGGCTGTTAGAAACTACAACAATCGCTATCATTCAACTATCAAGTGTACCCCTATCGATGCTCAGGAACAACGAATAGACGCTTTCAAAATTAAAAATAACATCAACGAAGCAAAACAAAAATATTTGGAAAAAATAAATAAAAAACGTGAAAACTACGAGGAAACTAGGACGACTGGATTCATAAAGGACTATAAAGCTGTAAGACACAAAGAAAAACCAAGATATAAAAGGGCAAAATTACATAATGTCCATCCCACAAATATCAAAAGAGAATTAAAACATACAAATCTAAACGATTATTCAGAAGACGATATCGTTAAAACAGAGGATAAAAGAATTCTAGAAGCAGAAATAAAAGCTAAAGAAGGTCCTAACTCCGAGGTTTTGGTAAAGAAATTTAATTTATCAATAAAGAGGAGCGATGCAGCCACCTTACTAGGAAAAGAATGGTTAAACGACCAAATAATTAACTTTTACCTAAATTTGCTAGTAGAAAGAAGCTCACTAGACAATGCAAATAATCTTCCGAAAGTGTATGCAATGAATACATTTTTCACGCTGTGCCTAAACAAAACAGGATATAGTGCAGTTCGAAGATGGACACGGAAAGTGGATATATTCTCCTATGATTTAATAATAATTCCAGTTCACATAAACCAAACACATTGGTGCTTAGCCATAATAAGCCCAAAGGAAAAATACATTAAATATTATGATCCAATGAGGACTCCAAATACCGAAGTTCTAGATTTACTAGAAAATTATGTCAAGGAAGAATCGATGGATAAGAAAGATGAGGTTTTAGATTTTTCTTTTTGGAAAAAGGAGCAAATTCTAAACGGTCCACTTCAAACAAATGCATATGACTGTGGTGTATTTAGCTGCACATTTGCTGAACATATAACTCGCAATTGTGAACCAAATTTTTCCCAAGAGGACATGGTTTATTTAAGGAAGAAAATGCTCGCAGATATTTTGCAAAGCAAAATTCAATAGTTTCAATAATTTAACCTTAACTTAAGTCGTTTAAATCGTTTACCCTTAACAAATCAATTACTTTTTATTATGACATATCCAAGATTAAATACTTATTTTAGGTCATAATCATCATATGGTTGCTTCTAATCTCTATGGTAAAACCAACAACTGGGACATTAAATATACAACCAATATCGACTGAAAATGGCTTTACAATAATAAATATGGGAACAACGGAGGTTATTCAAGATGCTAGGACAATAATTCACGTACTCAATTTAACAGAATTTAGGCAGGCAATCGATTTAGCAGAGGAAAACATCAAACGGTTGAACCTTGGGAATGACTTGACTATTAGACAAGAACTAGAAACTATTCGTGCAAAGTTTAAAACTATTCAACCTAGTCCTAGAAAGAAAAGAGGTTTACTCAATATCGTTGGTACAGTAGAAAAATGGCTTTTTGGTACCATGAATGACGACGATAGAAAGGAAATCACTGAACACATGAAAACAGTAGAAATTAACGAAGACAAAACTATCGATAACCTAAATAAGCAAATAGAAATCAATTCGCATATCAGTGACTCGATAAAAATTCTTAAAAACACCATTGAATCAGATAGAAATCAAATTACAAAAACTTACGAAGAAGTCACTGCTAACGAAAGAAAAATTATAGTAAAACAACTGCAGTTAGATCAAATGATAAGATTGCAGATGCTTAAAGAAAAACTAGACCAAATTATGGACAGCATAGCATTTACCCGACATGGTATTGTTCACCCAAGTTTGTTGACAACTACTGAAATCTTGACAACAGGACTAGACTTTTACAGACTTAAAAACGCTAAAACAGGACTTTTGCAACTAGACAAGGACGAACTAACCCTTGCCATCAAAATTCCCAATAAATACAAAATAGTCGACCTTAAATTGATAACCCCAATCCCAAATAAAAACTTTTTAGAACTTAATATAGAAGATCAATTTGTTATTGAAATAAATCAAACAAAATATCAATATAGTGGAGAAATTCAATATGAAAAAGATCTCAAAATTGTAAACAATTGCATTGAAAAAAATAATTGCTTTACACAAATAAATAAACTTCAAGAAATTAAAAAATTGGATGATCAAACTATACTTTGTAAAAATATGAAAAATCAACAAATTATAAATTCTTGTGATGACAGAGATATAAAACTAAACGGTAATTACTTAATAACATTCAATAATTGTACTATTCAAATCCTAAATGAAACCTTTAGTAGCAATGATATCAAATTTGTTGACAGATTTTATTATGAAGCAGACTATAATTTTAATTTTACCAAAAGAATTAATTTTGAAAATATTACCATACAACATATTGAAAATTTGGAACCTTTAGAAATTCTTAAATTCTACAAAACTATAAGTCCAATATTAGGAATAACAACAATTTCAATACTTATATGTATCATTTTTGCAATACTTACCATTTTTTATAAAATACATAAAACAAAAGAAATTATGAATGTAAACAAAAACATTAAAACAAATTGTAATGAAAAGGTTAGAATTCAGGAGAATTCTTATTGTAAGGGGGGAGAAGTCATGTATACGCTTACTCCGAATTCCTATAAAAATAATTCTCACATAAATCAATTACTGCAAACGTTGCATTTACCCAAATGCAACGAATCTGCAACGGAAATGACATGTGCCGAACCTAGACAATAGGTAAGCAATTTACGCGGCGGCACATGTCCCATCGTAATCAAAATTACTTTCGCATAATTAATTCACGTGTCGCGAACTCATCATTTTTCGCATAATAAATAGAAGCGTATCCATGAACACCTTCAGTTTTTGCTAATTAGATGTAGAACGTTACGCTGTCCGAGTGAATACTCAAACGAAATTATAATCAATAAAGTTCTTAAAGTTAAATGTAAAGTTCGTGTTTGGATTTCTTGATGTGCGCGGAGCACTTTCTTATTTTTTTATAGTTCGGTCAAACTAGACACAAAACTCGCGCGGAAATAAAAAATGTCTGGAATGTGCAAATTGCATATTAAGTCGGCTCAAGTGCATTCCAGAGTACGTTGAACGTTAATCGCGCGTGGAAATTAGATTTTGTTGATGCACGCAATTCTATGTGAATTTTCATTGAACATTCTCCCCGTCCTTGAACTGTCCCAGTTCAAATGAAAATGAGTCGTCTTTGATGACCTTGCGCTGCGCAGGAATAGGTTTTATTTCCGTTCGTCTGAATTTCTTCAACGCAGTCCAGATGATCAGAATAATTGTTGCGGTTGTTAGGATGAAGCCGAGTGAATAGTGGTGGATGTGATGATTGTTTATTCTATCAGACGGTAGTAACTGTGGAGAATGATGCGTTGAGAGTTGCTTTACGATTTCGTTCCAGTCAGCAGCTTTTGTGTTGATAAGGAAGTCGGTGGATGATGATTTTATGAAGTCGGTTTTGTTGAAGGTTATCTGTGTGAAATTGGCTGATGGTGTAAACGTGTAGTTCATAACTGACGTGAATGTGTTTAATCCCCTAATCGTCATGGTATCGTGTCTGATTTCACACTGAGGTTCTAGATGTAGAACACCACTTCCTTGTAGTGTTTGTGTGGTGACTCCCTGTCTACATATTGTGTCAAATACTCTTGTCCCTTGTAGCGCATAGATCCACGTGTTTTGTTGCTGGGCTTGAATCCAAAAGTTCGTGTTGTTGATAGGTAGCCAGATACATTGCCGAGAAGATGGTTTCTTGTGGTTTAAGAGAGTGATTTCACATTGATTGATGCTGGATCGCCGATTGTACAATGGATGATGTTGAACACACAGGAATGTGTTGTCCTTGGTGAGTGTACATTTATCGAATTCGTGTTGGTTGATCGGGTAGTGTTGGTTTCTCTGGAGATTTACTAGCAGATATTGTGTAGATGGTTGGATGAGATATGACTCTTGAGCTCGTCTAATGGGAACAGGTATCAGGTTGAACAGTTGAAATTCTTCGGAATTGGTTAGTGGCAACTTCAGCTGACAAATTACAAAGGATTTGGTCATCTTGGCATGTACCAAAAACGTCTTGTACAATGATAGATCTCCAACTGTTCGACTGATTGGGATATTAAGACTTGGAGGAAGTGCCTTTCGTATGAGCGTTACTTGTTCTTGAAGTTGTCGCGGAGTGAGAAGTAATGGATTGATGATGTCGTGCTGTAGATCAAGCAGTATATCCCATAATGCCCTTTGTGTTTCTTGGTAACTGTGTAGTGCCATCATGGTGCGGAAGCAAAATGTGATGAAAGTTTGTTGCTGAGATACACTGCTTATACCGTCTGACAGTTGTTTTAAGTAATCGTCTATTGCCTTAAATTGTTCCTGGATATGGTAGGTCTCTTTTTTAAAAAGGTTTGTGGGGGTCTCGAGAAGTGAGGTTTGATTCTCCATGAGTGAGTCTAGATAATGTTCGTTGGCTCGTGATTTTTCAATTTTATCTTCAAGGTATGTTGCGTAGTCCGAATCTAGAATACCGAAAAGTTTATTAGTGACGTTGCCCACGATGTCCAGTGGTTCTCTTCTTCTTCTGGTAGGGTATCTTCTGCCTTCTCTTCCCTTGTGAAGGATTTCGTTTAGCTGCTCAATATGAGATAGTTGGTGTGTGAACTGCTGTAAGGTTTGAGTGCATACTTGACCTTGAATAGTGATTGATGCACACAGCTTTTTCATGTTGAGTATACCCTTGCGAATCCCATCTAATTCTTCCCAGTAGTGTTTTAAATCATAGAAGGTAATTACATTCCATTCGTTAGTTACTAGCTTTGCTTGTCCGATTGCTTCGAAGTAAATTCCAGGGTCCTTCGTGAATGGATCAACAGTTACAGGGGGAGATGCGGTGCTAATGGCAGGCAGAACGAGTAGGGTTATTAAGGCTGCTGCTAGCATGGATGTAGGGCGAGAATGCTTTACAGGGACTTCGCTATTTGTTAATTCTGGATGGTTCTTCTTCCGATTTTCACCCCAATTTGAGTTGATTGGAAGGAATCTACCTTGGTTAGGATGCCGTTTTTTGAGTTGTTTAGGCTTGGGGGTTTCTGCGGATACCTTAGTTGTGGCTGACGTGGCTTCGTTGAAATCTTCGCATGCCTTTACAAGAGGGCAGAGTTTGTGTATTGCTCTTCGAAAGATGCCACTTTTAGTTTTGACATCTGCAACTCGGCAACGTCCGTCACTTCCCTCAATTGTTTGCACTATCCGTCCCAGTTGCCACTTCAAGGGAGGGGCATTATCATCCTTGATGAGAACTAGCATGTCTGGTTTGACGTTGTCACAACCTAGGGTCCACTTTGCTCTCTGTTGTAGTTCAGAAAGGTATTCGATTGACCATCTGCGCCAAAATTCGTGTAGGATGTGCTGCACGAGTTTCCACGTGGTGAGTACGTTTGGATTAGTGTCACATGCACGACTATGTATTGTTGTAGTAAGTGGTTCCCCAACAAGAAAATGTCCCGGTGTTAGTGCTGCCATGTCGTTAGGGTCGTCTGATAATGGCTGTATCGGACGTGAGTTGGGCACAGCCTCGGGCTCCGTAGTGACGGTGCATAGCTCCTCGTAAGTTAGAGATGCAGATGAGATAGTCTTTTGTAATAATTTCTTTGCCGATTTGACTGCTACCTCCCAAATACCTCCGAAGTGTGGACTGCGTGGTGGTATAAAGTGAAATTGGATCCCTTTCTGAATTGCGGCTGCGTGAATCTTCTCTTGAGAACGCTCATTTTGCAGTAAATTTTCTAGCTCCTCTAATTGGTTACGAGCCCCAAAAAAGTTGGTAGCATTGTCGCAGTACACGTTTTGGCAGCAGCCACGTCTAGCGATAAATCGCTTCAGAGCAGCAATGAATTCGTCGGTGGATAGGTCTGAAACCACCTCTAAGTGACAAGCCTTTGTTGTGAAACAGCAAAACACGCAGATGTATGTTTTCGTTGGTTTCTTGCCTCGAATTCTGTAATGGGTGTAGACCGGCCCACAGAAGTCGATGCCGACGTTGACAAATGGACGGGCTGGTTGAACGCGTGTATCAGGAAGGACTCCCATGATTTGTTTGAAGCTTTGTGGGTTTAGTCTGGAACATCGAACGCATTCATGCACCACTGCAGATTCTAAACGCTTGTCTCGAGGGATCCAGAACTGCTGTCGTGCTGTTGCTCGCAGAGCTTGAGTCGCCATGTGTAAGTTCTTTCGATGAAGATCAGTGAGTAGCAGTCTAGTGAATGGATGTGAAGCAGGTAAAATTGCGGGATGTCTTGCGGTGTGTGGTATATTGGCGTTTTGTAATCTCCCTCCGACTCTAAGAATGGAATCATCATCCAGGAACGGTGTGAGTGTGAGGAGTTTGCTCTTCGAGTCGTTTGGTGTTTTTTGTTGTAATCTTTTTATCTCGGTTCCGAATTACCCGGCCTGCATGAATTTAATAATAAGTGCGAGAGCTTTTTATAATTCTGCGACTGTAAGGAATCTTCCTTCCCATGAATCTTTCCTTGCCTTGAAGCGTTGAGCTGCCCACAAAACTGTTGCTACGATTCGCTTAAGATGTGTGAAGGAGTTTCGATAATCAATTCCATCAATAAAATGCTCCTGGATAATGCTGGTTGTGAGAACGGTGTGAATTGTCTTTCGCTCTGGAAGCTCTCCCGGATCTCCGATAACTTCACATGGCCTATGAGTCTCGGGTTTTCGCAGGAATTCAGGTCCATGGTACCAGAACGTAGAATTGATGAGTACGCTAGGCCGTGTTCCTCTAGAAACCAAGTCTGCAGGATTGAGTTTAGAACTCACATGCCGCCAGTCAGATATGTTTGTTAGTCCTTGTATTGATGAGACCCTGTTGGGCATAAAGGTGTGAAAGGATGACGGTCTGGATCGGATCCAGGCTAATATGATTTGTGAATCTGTCCAGTAATGTGTAGTGTTTATGTCTATGTTGAGGATTTTCTTAACACGATTCGTTAAGTGGGCCATGAGAGTTGTAGCACACAGTTCCAGTCTTGGTAAGCTGATGGTTTTCACTGGGGCAACCCTAGATTTGGAACAGAAAAATATCGTCTTTATGTCTCCCCGGCTGTTTGCGCTACGTAGATATATTACTGCACCGTAAGCCCTTTCACTTGCATTGGAAAAGGCATGCAAACTGAGTGTGGCATCTTTCGTTTCCAAGTATTTGGGTATCCGAATTCTGCTCAGGTCTGTAAGCTCCTTGCGAAATTGAAGCCATCGAGTGTGGAGTTCCATTGGTATGGCTTCATCCCAGTCGAGTTTTAGTGACCATAACTCCTGTAAAAAGATCTTCGCCAATGTCATTGTTGGATTCACGAATCCCAATGGATCGAACAACCGTGATACGTCATTCAAAATCGTCCGTTTTGTCACCTTAGTTGGCTCATTCCAAATGGTAGTTATCCGGAAATGGTCTAGCTTGGGATTCCATGTTAATCCTAATGTTTTCACGGTGTCCTATGTGTCTCCATCGCCCGAGAGCTCTATTTCTCTATCTTCGCTTGGCATCGATGCAAGGAGTTGCTCGTGATTCGCACACCGTTTACGCAGATTAAACCCTGCTGACTTCAAAAGCGTTTTCACCTCGTGCTGAATCTTTACGGCTTCTTTGAGGCTGATGCTTCCAGTCATTAGGTCGTCCACATAGAAGTCTTTGATAGCCCTGGACGCTAGTGGATGTGACTTCTTCGATGTATTGGCCAATTCCATCAGGCATCGAGTCGCTCAGTATGGTGCGGCAGTGGTCCCGTACGTCACTGTCTTTAAACGATAATACCTTAGGTCATCGGAAGGGTTGTCTCTCCAGACGATGAGCTGTAAATGGCTGTCTTCCGTTGTTACATTCACTTGGCGGTACATTTTCTCAATATCCGCTGAGAAGGCAAATTTGTGTTTCCTGAAACGTAGAAGGATTTAGAATAAGCCATCTTGTATTACCGGGCCTTTCAACATGATATCGTTGAGTGAGATGCCGTTTGATGCCTTTGCTGAAGCGTCAAATACGACTCTTAACTTAGTGGTGCTGCTGGATGGCTTGAGTACACAATGGTGAGGCAAGAAACAGTTAAGCTCTGGTATCGGTGACTTAACTTCTTCCATGTGACCCAAAGTGGCGTATTCCTTGATGAAATTCGTGTACTCCCTTTTGACATCTGGGTGTTTTTGGAATTTCCTTTCGAGAGCAAGGAAGCGTCTAATTGCTATGTCTTTCGATTGGTCAAGCACGGATGAGTTCTGACACAGAGGAAGTTTCACTTCAAAGCGTCCGTCACCATCTCATCGAAGATTGATCGCAGGCTCTTCAGTACTAGAGGTCGTTGCCAACGGTGCTTCTTCTATGGCCCAGAATCTGTCCATGTGTTCTTCAAGATTATTGATACCGATTCCACAGAAGTATTCAGATGTATCGTCTGTTGCGACACGGCCAAGCACAATCCATCCAAGCACGGTGTTCTGTAAGGTTGGTAGGCTTCGTCCTAACCTTATCTGTCCAATGGAAAGAAGCTCACAGTAAAACTCTGCTTCCAACAGTAGGTCGATTCGTTTCGGAGTGTTGAACCTTGAATCAGCAAGGTGAATGTTCGATGGAATCGGCCATGAAGAAACATCGATGAATGACGGCGGTCGAGTAGATGCAATCGTTGGTATGACGTATGCCTCCAATCGGGTTGAAAATCCGGAGTGTCTTGAGGAAATGGTGATGCTCAGTCTCTTTGAGACATGTGTTTCTGTTTTCCCTATTCCACAGATGTCGATGTTCGAATTTGATCCGGATATTTTCAAGCTCTTTAGCATTCGAGCACTAATGAAGTTGAGCTGAGATCCGGAATCTAAAACGGCTGTACAAACTTCGGTTACACCAGCATAATAAGTGATGTTGACTGATGCTGTGCCCAATAAAACGTACTTGCTACCAGATGTCTTCTTGGTAAGGGCTGCTAAAGTGGTGTCGCTAGGAGTAACCGATTGGGAGCTGCTGGTTGTCATGGCTGATCTGTTTGTCTTGTTAATTGTCTTCTCATGGTGGAGCAATGTATTGTGCCTACCTTCACACTTAGAGCAGCTTCTTGATGGACAGTTACTTACGCCATGGCCTGCCTTGAGACAGTTAATACACAGCTGAACGCCCTTGATTTTAGTAAGTCGATCGTGTGGGCTTAGTTTAAGTAACTGGTCGCACTTAAAAACCTTGTGATTCCCAGTGCACACCTTGCAGCTTTCGTCCAAGTTAGATGAGACAAGAGATGTTGGTTTCACTCGTGGATGTGAATGTCTCTCCTTGCCTAAAGCCTCCAGTGACTGAAATCTAGTTTCCATGAATGTGAGAAAGGCGTCGTTGTGATACCAGCCTGTCGATGAGTGACGAAACCAAGATTCGTTGGTTTTTGTACCGTGCCTGTAGTGTTTCCCACGCGATGGCACAGTTACCGTCAGAAAGGTGGAGATAACGAATTAGGCGCTCAGCTTCACCGGTCACATTGTTTTTAAGGTACCACATTTTCTGGGTATTCCCAAGTGGTTGGTCGTGAATCATCTTTTGAACAGATCGTGGAACTGTTTCCACTTCAGATAGTCGCCATCAAACGTCAGTAGTGTGATTTTTGGCAAGCTGACCGATACCTGTGTAGCAGGCGTAACTGTGGCGGGCGTACTTGTGGCTGGAATTCTTGCCAGATATTGGTTGAGGAAAATTATCGCCTCTTGCATCGCTTCTTCGGCGTTGAGGTAGTTGCTTGAAGTGAAGCCAAGTGCTGTCACGTTGTCGCTCTCACAGATGTCCTGATGCAGTTTTCGGGCTTCGTCCCAGAACCGCTGGAGAGTGACCAACTTAACTTCATAAAATTGTCTAGGTTGGCCAACTTCGATGCTGTCGATTCCCTCGATAAGGTGCGTTCTGGATTGCGTGACGACACCATAACGCCTGATGAGTTGTTTAGTGATGTGAAGGTCGGACGCAGTGGAGTCCTTCGGCCCCTGCACGTCAGCCTTCAATCCTGATGATGCATCTGGTGCGGACGTTGATGGTGCTTCCAGAGTGAGCAGAAGCTGTTGCATATTCTCCTCTGCTTTTGAGTACTCCGCGATGACCTTGGCGAAATACTGCGCTTGAAAATACGGGTGTTGCGGATAAGTCCCTGCGTGGGGTTGCAACTCCTGGTGGGTTGTGTTGAACCTTGTCCACAACTGTCCCAACTATGCTAGCTTAGCCCTCAGGTATTCGGGAGTCTTGTGAGTGGACGAATCTTTTCTGTAGTTGCTGATTATTCGCTGGAATTCGTCTCCCAACTCCTTCTGCTTGGTTGCCAGAAGTGATAACTGTGATTCCTCCATCCTGATCCTAAGGCTGGAAGTAGATTAAAATTTCAAATATAACGTTGATCACGTCGGGGTCACCAAATGTTCAAAAAGCAAATATATAATAGTTGCCCTTTAGTCAGACGGCGTTTCGTCCGGCTTCTCAAAAAAGACCTGATGAACAACTGATAGCATAATTTTATTATTAACGTCTTTTATAGTACAATTTTTACAAGTATTCAATTTTTAGTATCGCAAAGTCCGTAGCGCGGTTATTGCCTTAGTGCTGAGTCGTTGAGAATTCCTAGAGTTCATTGCAGCTTGTCACGTGTTTGATGTCGTGGTCAGCAAAAAGTTCATGATCTCCGTGGAAATGAAATTTTCGGAGTAAACATATGACACGAATTAGTTTATTTGTAATTGGGGCATTGATCGCGCGCGGAAATAAAAAATGTTTGGAATGTGCAACTTGCATATTAAGTCGGCTCAGGTGCAGTCCAGAGTACGTTGAACGTTAATCGCGCGTGGAAATTAGATTTTGTTGTTGCGCGCAATTCTATGTGAATTTTCATTGAACAGAGGCTTTACCAATTCGTTTGGCTTTGATGCAAGTCAAGATGATCTGTTTTGCACGATGATTGTTCGGAACAGAAAGCTTTGTATGAAAATTTTCCCCAAGAGACAGTGCCGAAATAGGCATACTGGGTTTTAGTTGGCTTATGAGGAAATGTTCGCCGCCGCCCCTATTCAATGAACTTGCGTTGCTTTCACATCATGGTTTTCATGGAATTAGCCTCATTACTTAATTGTCACACCTCGTACTACACAGATCCAGATGAAGATGCTGAGCACGGCACTCCACGGAATGGCACATTCAATTGATATTAATACGGCAAACGCTGACTACACTTGCGTAAGAGCATGGCTCGGGTAATAAGTTGCTTATTGATGGCGTCATCTACGACTGCCATATTTTT
This sequence comes from Odontomyia ornata, assembly GCA_963969285.1. Taxonomy (NCBI): domain Eukaryota; kingdom Metazoa; phylum Arthropoda; class Insecta; order Diptera; family Stratiomyidae; genus Odontomyia; species Odontomyia ornata. Next base: position 48,645,607 of record OZ017743.1, read on the forward strand.
GCATTGGCTGTGTCATTTACATAGATTTTGACCAGTTTTATGCAAACTTGATCGTGGCAAATACATTCAAGACTTTTACGTTCATATTGCAGCTTGGATTACTGAAATATTGAACAGGTAAACAAATTTCTTCTAGCTGACGATTATATTGCGGGATTGACGCGGCTAGCAGATCTATCTAATTATTGTGAATAGAAGTTATCTAATAAACTATGGCCTTAATTAGTTGTTACCGACGCATGTCTTTGGTGTGGTATATCCCCACTACTTTACCAGACAGATCCGTGAGGAGATAGTGTCCAGGTCCTACCACCTTGAGTACTCGGCTCTTTAAGAAACGCCGATACAGCTTCGGATTATTATGGCCTGTCACGTCACTTTGATGGAAATTGTGACGGAATACTTCTTGTCTTTCTCTAAACTCAGAAGATCTAGATCAAAAATTGTATAGAGATTCATTTGCATGGTCTGCGGTCTTTACCTTCTGTCACATTTGTTGGCGGAGCACGCCTAATATTTCATGAGGTTCCAGCGTAACGATGGTGTCTTTTAAACATTTCAATTGCCACAGTAGCTTGTTTGACTGTCTGTCACAAATTATGTGCTGTTCGAAGGCGGCAAAGTAAGGAAAAGCACCCGTGGCAGAATGCTAGGAAGATCGGAATGCGCATGTGATTGCGGACAATTGCCGATCCCAATCCTTCTAGGTTGGATGGACATAGGAATGAACTGCAGCTAATAGGGTGCAATTCTGACGTTCCGATGCATTCGATTGGTGGGGGAATACAGATGTGAGTTGGTGTTTAACACCATACTCTTTGAGTAGACCATTAAACTGGTGAGAACGAAATTGAACTTCGTTATCTGAGTGAAGGCTTTCTGGCACACCAAACACATGGAACACCCGACTCTCTAAGAATTTAGAAATTATTGGAACCGTGAACTTTTGAATGGACTCCCCCAGCGGCAACTTCGATAATTGGTCTAGTACAACGATAGAAACAACGTAGCTCATAATCGACTTGGGACACGGAACAAAAAAAATTTAAATACAGACATTGGAATACGCGCTTCGGAACGTTGTGTTGGCTCATTGTAGGTCAAAGAGTCTGACTGGGAGCTTTAGTGCTTTTGGAAGTTTCACAGGCGGCTACATACTCCTTGACCTGCGAGGACATTTTAAGCCAAAAGAAGTATTACTTAAGACGACGAAGCGTTGGACCATAGCCCCCATGAGCACTAAGAGGATGTTGTGCACACGAAGGATAAGATTATGTGACATCTCCTATGACACCAAACGTTTCCAGGATTCTTCTTCCTGCAACAAGTCACTGGTTGCATACCCATTTCGATGATATATATAGCCATCGAGCATTTTCAAATCAGGCGACAGTGTTTGTTGGTTCTCAATGGTTTGCCGCAACTTGTGGTAACTATCTGATTTGAAGTGTGGGCTGTCCAAATCTATTTCGATAGGACTATCATTGTTCACTGCTAGTTCTGCTCCCTCTGATGAAGACTGTGGCGAGAGAATATTGTGCATGATGCTTTGTGTTTCTTTCCTGTGTTTGATGGTAAAATTAAAACCATGGAGTCTAAGCACCCATCAGACCAAGCGTCCGTGTAGGTCAGCTTGGTTAATTAGCCATTGCAGTGAAGCGTGATCGGTGATGATCTCGAACGGATTGGCTTCTAGGTATGCTTGAAACTTCTTGATGGCCATCACCGCTGCCAGACATTCCTGCTTGGACAAGGTGTAGTTCAACTTACTTGACATGAAGGATATTGGAGTTTCTTCCTTATCTTCAGTTAATTGCACTAGCACCAATCCAACTCCATGTTGACTTGCATCAAAATGAGTGTAGAAGAACTGTCAAAGCTAGCTTAAGCTCTTTGAATGCTTTCCAGCTGAGCTCAAACCAGACAAACTTACCCTCCCACAGCATGTGTGACAGAGGGTGCTGAACCTGTCACATAGTCGTAAACAAACCTTCCATATCATCCGCATACTCCAAAGAACCATCGGAACTGCTTAACAGTTTTTGGCAAGGGGAATTCGTCGATCTCTCGAGTCTTGTCTGGGTCTGTCTTGATGGCAGCGTGACCGATGATGTGGCCTTTGCAGCTTTTTCTCAAAGCAGTAACAGAGGTACATCGAACGCTTCTGTGACGAGTAGGATGTTCTCCAAGTACACGCAACTTTGTGCCTAAGGTAAGGTGGAATTACCTTGTCCATTAGCCGAGGGATCGTGACCAAGTGATTTTTTTTTGTGGCAGGGAGGTGAATGCTATTTATGCACAGAATGCGGAACTCCCATGCGCGACTGCACTACCCACCAAACACCTCCCCTATCAACCTGAAAACCTAGCCTGGAATCGTTTGACACATTACTTCGGGCCAGGTCTCGTTTTGTTACGCCGCGAGGCACCTTCAAGTTGGGGAGTCCCTTTCCTAGCGGGAGGGGAGAGAGGAAGAGGAAGCGCCGGAAATGCAATCCCCAGCCCTAGCGACCCCGGCTGCTGTGAGTCCCTTTTATATTTTAGGACTGCCCGAGCATAATGTGCCACCTGGCCCCATTTCTAAACCGATTCGAGCATCACCGCAACTATATTATCCGGGGTGAGCTTTCCCGCCTCCCTGTAGAGTTTTCTTTGCAGGCTGCTTCCTTTGGTACGCGTAAAAAATGTGTGACAGGCATTGTCTTCCTCTCCTAGGCAAAACCGACAATCGGGGGACCGTGACTTACCGATCTTATGCAGGTAGGCTGAAAACACCCATGCCGCTCAAAAGCTGGGTCAGATAGAAGTCAGTCTCACCATGCCTTCGATTTAGCCACGGTCTCACATCCGGGATGAGGTGCGCAGTCCACCTTCCCTTCATGCAATTGACCCAAGGCTGCTGCCAATCGTTGAGCGAGCGCTGTCTCTCCTCGTGGACAACCATCTCCCTCGCATCCTTGTTTCGGTGCAGGTAAATAGCGCGGCACTCTCTAGCAAGGAGGGCGACAGGTATCACACCTGCAATCACTCTCACCGCCGAGTCAGAGACTGTTGGATACGAAGATGCAATTGTCAGTGCTCCTCGTTTCTGTACCTGTGGCAAACGTTTTCGGTATACCTCCCTGCTGAGAATGTCGCCCCATACCTCTGCTCCGTACAGTAGCACTGACCGTACAGCACTCATCAAGAGGCGTCTTCTTGATGGGCTGGGTCCCCCTACGTTGGTCATAATTCGACTCAGAGCCAATATTCCCGAAGAAGCCTTCTCAGCCGTTGTCCTGATTTGGTCAGAGAAACTCATCTTCGGTTCGATCAGTAGCCCCAGGTACTTCACCGCTGGCTTCGATACGATTCGTAAGCTGCCAATACAGATCATCCTTACTCTAGGGATTCTCTTTTTTGTCAAGATGACCACTTTGGTTTTCTCTAATGCTAAACTGAGCCTGCGAGCAGTCATCCAGTCCCTCACTCAGCGCATTAGCATACCTAGCCTAAGTTGCGCTTGTTCAACGGTGCGTCCGGTGACCAGAGCCACAACATCATCCACATAGCCGCCCAAGCGCGACTCATCTGGCATCTCAAGTCTCAGTAGCCCGTCGTAAGACACGTTCCACAGGTCCGGACCAAGGATAGATCCCTGGGCAACACCCGATGTAATTTCCATCCTTCGTTGGCCCTGTGTCGTATCGTAGAGCAAGTTTCGTTCCTCAAAAGCCGCATTAGATATTCTGGAACTTGAAAAGAGTTTTGCAGCGTATCCAGAATATCCACCCATCTAGCGGAGTTGAAGGCATTTCTGACGTCGAGTGTCACCAACAGGACGATCCGTCGCGACTGTATGCCTCTGCCCTTTGGACCGCGTTCACCACCTCTGCAATCGCATGAATGGTAGAATGTCCTGCTCTAAAGCCGTGCTGGCTAAGAGATAGGTCCCCAGCAGCACGAGTCTTCCCTTGATGACCCAGCCGTGTCTAGCATGCATAACGGGCGGTATCCAGACGGCGATTCGGGATTTCCCTTCCCCAGCACGAGCCTCGCCACTTTCCATCGTACTGGGAAAACCCCGTCCCGTAGGCAAGCGTTCAATGCGCTGAGTAGCATGTTAGGACAATGGTGATAGACGAGCCGCAACACCTCAGCCGGAACACTATCTGAATCTGGAGCCTTCCTCGTTTTCAATGAGAGGACTGCCTCCTCCAGTTCCAGCTGCGTGAAGAGTGGGCACTCGACTGCTGTTTCACCATGGACAGCGTTATCATGGACGGGATGGGCGGGAAGTGTACCCCCACTTTCGCGTTCATCTTTTCCGCGTCATGTATACAAGGCTTCCGTCGGGCTCCAAGCTTCTACATGACCAGCTTGTAGCCACGGCCCCACGGATCCTTGTTCACATTGCCCACTGGGTCTTGCCAGCAGCGAGCCTTGCTACTCTTGATCAGTTTGCGAAGGCATTTCCTGGCCGACTTATATGCTGCCACCCAGTTGGATGCCTCTCACCGTTCCGCGTCCGTTGAGCCTCACGTCGAAGCTTGTGACACTTCCTTCGCTTTTCAGCGATTTCAGTTGACCACCAGTACACTGGGGGCTTGCCGTGCCAGGGTCCTCGACGGGGCATAGAAGGGCAGCAAGCAGTCGTAATGATGCTCATGGTAGAGTTTACCACGTCTTGAGCTGCCAGTTCTTCCGTCCCCTCCGAAGCTACGTGCAGCGGCTCACCTGCTGTGAGCACTTCGACGAACCTCTCGACATCCATCCTTCTGATGTTCCATCTAGTTGTAGAAGGCCGAGAGCACGGACGTCAGGAGACAGCATCACTGATTTCAAGCAGAATGCACTGATAGTCACTGGCTGAGTAGTCCTCTAATACTTTCCAGTTGTGTATCCGAGGCAAATGTCACGTCCGATATAGTCCCCTCATAGCCAATACGGTGGAAAGGCGGTGTATTTCTGGAGGGCCGTCCTGGCTGCCATTTCCAGGATTCGTTTTCCCCGCGGATCCGTCTTCCCCGCGGATCCGTCTAAGGCATACCCCATTCGATTGCTTTAGTGTTGAAGTCGCCCCCAACGAGCACTTTACCCTCTGCGGTCGCGACAGCGCCCTCCAAAGCATTGAGCTTGGCTTGGAAAGATGATAACGATTCGTTAGGCGTTAGGTACACACTAACGAAGGTGGTCCCTGAGCACCGAACCCACACGAAACCATCTCCCCATCCACAACTGTCCGCTTGAAATTCACTGTTCTGAACCCAGATGGCGGCAGTACCAGTTTCATCAGAATGCCATAATGCAGGACTTTTATCATGGTGTTGCTCACTCAGCAGCAAAAAGTCGGCTTTCATGTCCCTCGCAGACTGCTCATGCAGATTTTGGGCGGTTGAACTGCGGTGTAGGTTTGGCTGTAGGATGCGGGTCATCGGAGCTCTGCTTTTGCCTTGGCTAGGGCTTCCTGGAATACCCGGCATTTTTCTGATCCCAAGACGTGTCCAAAATCAGGTTTTGGATCAGCATCCTTGCAAAGAATACAGTGTGCCTCCTTAGTACACTCTTTTCTTTTATGTCCCATTTCACCGCATTTGTAACATAGGGAACACCTATCGGGCCCTTGTGTTGTGTGACCATAACCAAGGCATTTGAAACATTGAAGAGGCGTTGCTCTTCGCCGTATCCTACAGACAACTCACCCTATTCGTACTTTGCCCTTGTTCAGGAATTGTTCGGCATCCTTTTCGGTCAAGTCAACTATGGCCATGCGTTGCTCCCTGTTGTTTTCTGGTGTCAGTATCACTTTGATCCTTCCCACGCTAGGGAACTCCCTTTTGATGGCATCTTCTACCTCAGCTGGATCCGTGACGCAGTCAATGTCTCGTATTTCGATCATTGCTATCGGCTCGAGCGGGGCTATAGTTGCGCTTTCACCGAGAACTTTCTTTACTGCGTCACAGAATGCTTCTTTATTGCCGGCCTCTGCTCAAAATTCGACCAGTATGTGGCCCAACCGCATTGGTCGTACTACTTTAATGGTAGTATTGGTGCTTTACGAGCATTACCTGCTGCCAGGGTCTTCGTCGGGGCTTCTGCCTCTCCTGTTTTGCATCTGGTGCTTTTTCTGATTGGGCATCCGTACGAACTTTACTTTCTGGCTTTTTTTGAAGGAGTTTCTTTGCGACTTTCTTCACTCCTTTTGTAAGCACTGTCTGGAACCCGTGATTTGGTGCTCCACGCTCATCAAGTGCCTCTTCCTTCCTTCTTTTATCCCGATCTCCTTCGATTGGGCTAGAAGCCATTCCTTTATTGACTTTTAATGGTGGAGCTATCTGCATGTCACCTTTAGATTTCACTGCAGAAGCCTCTTTAGCCTTCTGTTTATCTTCGGCCCTTAACCAGCTCTTCCGATGGTGCCCTGTATGATCTAGGAGCTCCTCCAGTTCAACGAGCTCCACCTTTGCTGCTTCGCTGATTTTTGGGGAGTCGCATGCAGATTGTATTCTTTTCAGAACATCCCCCGCTTTTCGGAGTAGCCTTTCTTCTTCGTATCGCTGGGCCGCAATTGTACCATCGTTGGGAGAGGTTATCGCGTTCTGTTTCCGAGTGGAGTACTTCCGCCACATTTTCGACGTTGGCGGTGCAATCACGCGGTGTCTGGTCACTCGTTGCTTTTCGTGCCATAATCTCCTCGCTGGCTTCTGGATTTTTCGTTGCAATGTCGGGATCTGTGACCCTTGCATCGTTACCTGTCATCCCAGGAGAGAACCTCACCGCACCCCCCATATCCTCGGGGCCGTGGGGGTGGTGCCCCTAAAGAATGCTAGCCTCGAAAAGTGCTCTTGTCGACCGGCACTCTCCCTGCGGGAATTTCCTCGGGTACGTGGGGGTGGAACTCCCCAAAGAATGCTTACCTCCAAGAGTGCTCTTGTCGAGCAGCATTCCCCCTGCGGAGGTGACCAAATGATAGATTGGTCGTCCGGGTACTGTAAATGCGGTTTTGTCTTTTGATTCTACATCGAGAGGGTTCGGCCAAAAAGCATCTTTCAAGTCGAGACTTTAGTGTAGTTTGCTTTCGGCAGACGTTCTTTTATCCCGTCGATGAGTGTGAAAGGGTACGCGTTTTTGATTGTCCCCGCATTGAGTTTCCGGGCATCAAGACAAATACGCACCTTTTCTGTTTGTACCATCAAGATCACCGGAGAGGACTTAATACTTTGCGATATCTCTGGAACTCCCAAATCCAGCATCCTGTCCATTTCAGCGTACACTAACTTTTCCATAGCCGGTGAGATGAAATTATCCCGTTGCTTTATTGGTTTATTATCACTGACGTCTAAAGTGTACGATATTAGGCTGGTATCGGCAAGGCCTTCTACCATATAGGATTGAAAAGTAGCAATGACAGCTTCTAGAGGTTGTTGTTGGCTGGGAGTTGGCTCGTGTCTGTCAGGCACAGAAGTGAGTTCATGGACAAGTGTGGTGTTGAGATGGGGGTCCGAGAATAAATCCGTGGCCAGAACAAACTGCAGGACGAAGTTGAGGCCAAGGTTCACATTCTGGGGCAGTGAGGGAACGATGTAAAGTGACATATTTTGCTTGACCCTTGAACGTGACGGGGTGGTCAACATACACTTAATAGCATGTTTGTTGCCATCAGCTGTGCCAAGGTTTTACCAAAGTAGGGTGTTGATGGAGTACCTTTACACTGAGGCTCAAGGCAAGGCAGCTAATGGTAGCACCCGTGTCAATCAAAGCGACAATGATCTCGCCAAATACTTTGATTTTTTTCTGTGGTAGGGAGGTGAATGCTATTTATGCACAGAGTAGGGGATTCCCATCGCGACTGGACTACCCACTAAACACCTCCCCTGTCAACCGGAGAAACCAGCCTGGAGCCATTTGACACATTACTTCGGGCCAGGTCTCTTTTTGTTACGCCGTGGGGTGCCTTCAAGCTGGGGAGTCCCTTTCCTAGCGGGAGGGGAGAGGGGAAGAGGAAATGCCAGAAGAGTGATCCCCCAGCCCCAGCGCCTCCGGCTGCTGTAAGTCCCTTTTATATTTTAGGACTACCCGAGCATAACACTTTGATTGAGACCTATGGTACGGTATCATTCTCAGAAACTTCCGATATATTACATATAGATAAGGTTGACCATTTTATTCTGTGCAACCAGAAGGTAACCTCTGCTGATGCACAAATTTTCCCTCGAGCCACTCGATATTCCTGCAGCCGAATTCGGTATGGCTTTAGTGCACGGACCAGAGGCGGCCTTGCTTCAACTGCTGGTTGGTATGGTGGTGGCTTCAAAATCATCTATGGAGGCATCGAAATCATCCTGAAGGTCCAAGTTCGCAACGTGACGGCAAAGCTTAGGCAGTAAGTAGCACTTCAACACCCGCAAGAATTGCGGTTAGGACAATGGCGCCATCAGTCGTTCATTGAGCTGTAAAAGGTTACCTCTAAATATGCTAAATTACTCATCCAGTTGTTGCCATCTGGCTTGAATTTTATCATGTATCCTCTCTTCCATATTGACGGTAGGATACTCCATACGCAATACTTCCTTCAACTGTGACCAGCACTGGGGTGCAGGAGTGGCATGTATGCACATGTATGCGCCAGTATGGGTTGGTGGTGTAGGTTCGGTTGAGACGGACTCCCGATTAGTGGTGGTGTGGCTCTGAGCACTTGTCCCCATAAGGGCTTGTGCCAACCCTCGCATGGCCTCCCTGCTCTGCAAAAATAACCATGGGACCAAAAAGGCGACTACACACACGAACGGAGATAGCGGCTCCGAGGGAGGACCCAACAAAACTGGAGCAAACAAAATCAAAAGACCAAAAACATCCAAAAAAAGAAACAAAAAATAACAACGATGACGCAACCAGCGGTTGCAGCCACGATGTTAACAGTACATTGAAAGCGGTACTAACCACGACAAAAGCGAAGAATAACACGATGACAGTTGAGGCAGACGAAAAACGGGGAATAGCAGACAGTCTGGTTCAGACTGAGATTCCTGCGGCATTTGGGCACAGCAAAAAAATGATGGGAACGCCAGAGCGTCCTATTAAGGAAAAGCGGGAAACTCTGCAGGACGCTTCAGGTGTTCAAGCGGTGGAAGATGATATAAAGAGCACCGAAAATTCGATTGTCACTGCTGCGATCGTTCCTGAAGTGACCGATGCAAGGGTCACAAATCCCCACATTGCAACAAAAAATCCAGAAGCCAACGAGGAGATTATGGCACAAAAAGCAACGAGTGACCAGACATCGCATGATTGCACCGCCAACGTCGAAAATGTGGCGGAAGTACTCCACTCGGAAACAGAACGCGATAACCTCTCCCAAGGATGGTTGCAAGGTACAATTGTGGCCCAGCGATACGAAGAAGAAAGGCTACTCCCAAAAGCGGGAGATGTTCTGAAAAGAATATAATCTGCATGCGACTCCCCAAAAATCAGCGAAGCAACAAAGGTGGAGCTCCTTGAACTGGAGGAGCTCCTAGATCATATAGGGCACTATCGGAGGAGCCGGTTAAGGGCCGAAGATGAACAGAAGGCTAAAGAGGCTCCTGCAGTGAAATCTAAAGGTGACATGCAGATAGCTCCACCATTAAAAGTCAATAAAAGAATGGCGTCTAGCCCAATCGAAGGAGATCGGGATAAAAGAAGGAAGGAAGAGGCACTTGATGGGCGTGGAGCACCAGATCACGGGTTCCAGACAGTGCTTACAAAAGGAGCGAAGAAAGCCGGAAAGAAACTCCTTCAAAAAAAGCCAGAAAGTAAAGTTCGCATGGATGCCCAATCAGAAAAAGCACCAGATGCATAACAGGAGAGGCAGAAGCCCCGACGAAGACCCTGGCAGCAGGTAATGCTCGTAAAGCCCCAAGATGGGCGATCCTACGTGGAGGTACTGCGGGACATCAGGGAAAACGTAAGGCCCGAAGGCCGGCAATAAAGAAGCATTCTGTGACGCAGCAAAGACAGTCCTTAGCAAAAGCGCAACTATAGCCCCGCTCCAGCCGATGGCAATGATCGCAATACGAGATCGGAACGAGGTAGAAGATGCCATCAAAAGGGAGATCCCTAGCCTGGGAAGGATCAAAGCGAGACTGACACCAGAAAGCAACAGGGGACAACGCATGGCCATAGTTGACTTAACCAAAAAGGACGCCAAACAATTCCTGAACAAGGGCAAAGTACGAATAGGTTGCGTTGTCTGTAGGATACGGCAAAGAGCAACGCCTCTTCAATGTTTCAAATGCCTTGGTTATGGTCACACCACACAAGTATGCAAAGGACCCTATAGAAGTCCCCGTTGTTACAAATGCGGTGAAATGGGACATAAAAGAAAAGAGTGTATGAAGGAGCAAACTGTAAACTGTGTAGATGCTGATCCAAAACCTGATTTTGGACACGTCTTGGGGAAGCCCTAGTCAAGGCAAAATCAGGACTCCGATGACCCGCATCCCGCAGCTAAGCCTACACCGCAGTTCAACCGCCCAAAATCTGCTTGAGCAGTCTGCGAGGGACATGAAAGTCAACTTCTTGCTGCTGAGTGAGCAACACCATAATAAAAGTCCTGCATTATGGCATTCTGATGAAACTGGTACTGCCGCCATCTGGGCTTGGAACAGTGACTTTCAAGCGGTGAATTGTGGATGGGGAGATGGTTTCATTTGGGTTCGGTGCGCAGGGACCACCTTCTTTAGTGTGTACCTAACGCCCAACGAATCGATATCATCTTCCAAGCCAAGCTTAATGCTTTGCAGGGCGCTGTCTCGACCGCAGAGGGTAAAGTGCTCGTTGGGGGCGACTTCAACGCTAAAGCAATCGAATGGGGCATGCCTCAGACGGATCCGTGGGGAAAACGAGTCCTGGGAATGGTGGCCAGGACGGCCCTCGTCGTACCAAACTCCAGAAATACGTCGAATTTCCACCGCATTGGCTGTGAGGGAACCATACCGGACGTCACGTTCGCCTCGGAGTCCCTAGTACGGAGGATACACAACTGAAAAGTATTAGAGGACTACTTAGCCAGTGATCATCAGTGCATTCTGCTTGAGATCAGTGATGCTGTCTCCTGACGTCCGTGCTCTCGGCCTTCTACAACTGAATGGAACATCGGAAGGATGGACGTCGAGAGGTTCGTCAAGGTTCTCACAGCAGGTGAGCCGCTGCAGGTAGCTTCGGAGGGGACGGAAGAACTGGCAGCTCAAGACGTGATGAACTCTACTATGAGCATCATTACGACTGCTTGCTGCACTTCTATGACCTGTCGAAGACCCCGGCATGGCAAGCCCCCAGTGTACTGGTGGTCAACTGAAATCGCTGAAAAGCAAAGGGAGTGTCACAAGCTTCGACGTGAGGCTCCAGGGGCGCGGAACGGTAACGAGGCATGCAACTGGGTGGCAGCATATAAGTCGGCCAGAAAATGCCTTCGCAAACTGATCAAGCGTAGCAAGGCTCGTTGCTGGCAAGACCTAGTGGACAATGTGAACAAGGACCCGTGGGGCCGTGGCTACAAGCTGGTCATGCGGAAGCTTGGAGCCGTACGGAAGCCTTGTATACATGACGCGGAAAAGATGAACGCGATAGTGCGGGGACTCTTTCCCGCCCATCCTGTCCATGATGACGCTGTCCATGGTGAAACAGCAGTCGAGTGCCCACTCTTCACACAGCTGGAACTGGAGGAGGCAGTCCTCTCATTGAAAGCGAGGAAGGCTCCAGGTCCAAATAGTGTTCCAGCTGAGGTGTTGCGGCTTGTCTATCACCATTGTCCTGAGTTGCTGCTCAGCGCATTCAACGCTTGCCTACGGGATGAGGTTTTCCTGGTAAGATGTAAGGTGGCGACGCTCTTGCTGATCAGCAAGGGGAAGGGAAATCCCGAATCACCATCCGCATATCGCCCGTTATGTATGCTAGACACGGCTGGGAAAGTGCTAGAGAAACTCATCAAGGGAAGACTCACTGACGCGATTCGTGCTGCTGGGGACCTATCTCCTAGGCAGTACGGCTTTAGAGCAAGACATTCTACCATTCATGTGATTGCAGAGGTGGTGAGCGCGGTCCAAAAGGCAAAGGCATATAGTCGCACCAAGCGACGGATCGTCCTGTTGGTGACACTCAACGTCAGAAATGCCTTCAACTCCGCTAGATGGGTGAATATTCTGTATACGCTGGAAAACTCTTTTCAAGTTCCAGAATATCTAATGCGGCTTTTGAGGAACTACCTCAAGGACCGAAGCCTGCTCTACGACACGACACAGGGTCAACGAAGGATGGAAATTACATCGGGTGTTGCCCAGGGATCTATCCTTGGTCCGGACCTGTGGAATGTGTCTTACGACGGTCTACTGAGACTTGAGATGCCAGATGAGTCGCGCTTGGTCGGCTATGCGGATGATGTTGTGGCTCTGGTCACTGGACGCGCCGTTGAACAAGCGCAACTTAGACGAGTGAGGGACTGGATGATTGCTCGCGGGCTCAGTTTAGCACTGGAGAAAACCGAAGTGGTCATCTTGACAAGAAAGTGAATCCCCAGAGTAAGGATGATCAGTATTGGAGACATACAAATCGAATCGAAGCCAGCGGTGAAGTACCTGGGGCTACTGATCGACTCGAGGATGAGTTTCTCTGAGCGAATCAGGACAACGGCTGAGAAGTCTTCTTCGGGAATATCGGTTCTGAGTCGACTTATGACCAACGCAGGGGGACCCAGCCCATTAACAAGACGCGTTTTGATGAGTGCTGTAGGGTCAGTGCTACTGTACAGAGCAAAGGTATGGGGCGACGCTCTCAGTAAGGAGGTATACCAAAAACGTTTGGCACAGGTACAGAGAAAAGGAGCACTGAGAATTACATCTTCGTATCCAACAGTCTCTGACTCGATGGTGAGAGTTATTACAGGTGTGATACCTGTCGCCCTCCTTGCTAGAGAGTGCCGCGCTATTTACCCGCGCCGAAACGAGTATGCGAGGGAGATGGTTGTCCGCTAGGAGAGACAGCACTCGCTGAATGATTGGCAGCAGCCTTGGGTCAATTGCACGAAGAAAAGGTGGACTGCCCGCCTCATCCCGGATGTGAGACCGTGGCTAAATCGAAGGCATGGTGAGACAGACTTCTATCTGACCCAGTTTTTGAGCGGGCATGGGTGTTTTCAGTCTTCCCTGCACAAGATCGGTAAATCACGGTCCCCCGATTGTCGGTTTTGCTCAGGAGAGGAGGACAATGCCTGTCACACATTTTCTGCGTGTACAAAATGGATCAGGCTGCGAAGAGAACTTTACAGGGAAATGGGAGAACTCACTCCGGATAATGTAGTTGCGGTGATGCTAGAATCGGTTGACAAATGGAGCCAGGAGGCACATTATGCTCGGGCAGTCCTAAAATATAAAAGGGACTCACAGCAGCCGGGGGCGCTGGGGCTGGGGATCACTTTTCCGGCACTTCCTCTTCCCCTCTCCCCTCCCGCTGGGAAAGGGACTCCCCAGCTTGAAGGCGCCTCATGGCGTAACAAAACGAGATCTGGCCCGAAGTAATGTGTCAAACGGTTCCAGGCTAGCTTCTCAGGTTGACAGGGGAGGTGTTTAGTGGGTAGTCCAGTCGCTCATGGGAGTCCCACATTCTGTGCATAAATAGCATTCACCTCCCTACCACAAAAAAATTATCCTGCAGGACTATAGCATCTACGGATGCATTAGACGGCTGCCGCCTAGTAGGCGGTACTGCTCCAGCTCCTTAGATGGCGTCAGGTTCACCAAGTAGTGGCAAACCTCGATCTCGGCGTTCATGATATTCAGGCACCGTCCCTTGTGCAGCTGGTGTTTCATCGAAGCTGGTTGCTTGTGCAGCACAAGTTACTGGTTTTCCACAAAGTGACAACCATGGTTGTTCTGCAAGTGTCGACCCAGGAAAGTTTCATGAGACTGATGTCCCTATTGTAGCGGTCACACCGGTGTTCCGTCATTCCTTTTTTTTGTTTTTTTTTTGTGGTAGGGAGGTGAACGCTATTCATGCACAGAGTGTGGGACTCCCATGCGCGACTGGCCTACTCACTAAACACCTCCCCTGTCAACCTGAGAACCCAGCTTGGAACCGTTTGACACATTACTTCGAGCCAGGTCTCGTTTTTTTACGCCATGGGGCGCCTTCAAGGTTGGAGTCCCTTTCCTAGCGGGAGGGGAGAGGGGAAGAGGAAATGCCAGAATAGTGATCGCCCTGCCTCAGCGCCCCCGGCTGCTGGTCATTCCTTGCCTGCTCGCAAATCACGCACAGTACCGTTGGTCTCGCATTCGGCGTGCGCTTCGTTGACATTGTTCCTAAGTATAACCTGAAAAAGGAAGAAATTTAATCCTAAACATATGTAAATAAGTAAAATCTGAAAAAAATGAAATTTAATCCATGTTATATATATATGTAACGATAACTATAATAAATTTTAAAACTTCACAATAGTGGCCGATAGTGGTGAGTAATTCGTGATCCACCAAAAAATATCATGAAAATTTGGTCTTCTCATTCTTCAAATTTCTTCCAGGCAGGGACACCAATAGCTCGCTCATTTCAAAAAGTTGACAGCGTCTACTCCTTTTGAGACATTACAAATATCAGGGTTCAGTAATTATCTCTCGTTCACTTGCGTTATCCAAGAATATATTAGTTTGTTGGCCCAGGAGTGATTCCAGTCCGCAAACAGCGCGTATTTTATCACGCGAAATTCAAAATCCATGTACTGAAAGACACTGAGGCATCGCTTGGTTTACGATGTAGATCAGAATCCACCACAAAATGTTGTTATGTAACAACTTTCCAATACACAAAGGACTCTACTATCACTTGGACTAACAAAGTCATACAGTGGTAGTAACCAACAGAAAGTCCAAACAATTTTGATGTCCGAAGACAACACAAAGTCCAAAAGTTGTTAGAGATGCTGGGGCACGTTTAGTACAGTATCCTTTGGTAGTTACCTACAAGCCAAAATTTGGACACCTAGTAGGGTAACCTAGATATGATAGTCTGTCTCAGCAGCAAAGATATTGGCACTCGCCGGAATTGGCCTTGTCTGCGGACGCGTGAATGCACTTGCTGGCTAGTGCCATGGGGCAGGTTCTTTTTCCTCATCCTAAGGGCCCACTACAAAAAATTTTGCATTCACGAATCGTTCGATAATCAAGAAAACAGATGATCGAACCGATAAAATGTGTCTATGGCCGAGGTAACCTACGCCCCTGATGCTCGATTAACACGTGCTGGATGCGAGATGATTTCATTCTTCCTCCAAGTGCTTTTGACCCCCAACAATGAGTGGGGCATTCAGGTGGAAGTGGTGCTCCACTCCGGATCAAGATTCATTGTAGGTGAGGCCATTTGTTTTACATTTAATGAAAAATTCATGCAAAGAAGTTTATATGAACCTTTCCGGTAGATGCAAAATAAAATGTTCCAGATTCATATCAAAACTTTATATGATCAAATCATATAAAACTTTAACTTAAATGAGAAACCCTTGGGAAGGTCACTCTACCCAGACCAGAGCCCCTGAAACTTCAAAAAAACGGAAGGAGCTGCAGCCCGGTAGTTAGCTCAGAAGTGAAGTGTCCAGCCACTATGCTGGTCCCATACCCGGTCGAAATTTCCGAAATGAATCCTCCAAGTGCTTTTGACCCCCAACTATGAGTGGGGCATTCAGGTGGAAGTGGTGCCCCCCTCCGGATCAAGATCCATTGTAGATGCAGCCATTTATTTTACATTTAATGAAAAATTCATGCAAAGAAGTTTATATGAACCTTTCCGGTAGATGCAAAATAAAATGTTTCAGATTTATATCAAAATTTCATATGATCGAATCATATAAAACTTTAACTTAAATGAGGAACCCTTGGGAAGGTCGCTCTACCCGGGCAAGAGCCCTCTGAAACTTCAAAAAAACGGAAGGAGCTGCAGCCCGATAGTTAACTCAGAAGTGGAGTGTCCAGCCACCATGGTGGTCCCATACCCGATCGAAATTTCCGAAATGAATCATTTCACCCTTTACACATCAACTTAATGTAAATCTATACGACAAATTTGCTCTACATTTGAAGCTTATCGAACGTCGCGCGGATATCGATCACTCTTTCGGATGGCTCCGATAGCTTTTTAAATTACTTTTTATGGAATTGTTTGCAGCTACATATAAAAAAACACCTTCTTCTAACATTTTTCTTCTCTAATAATTTTTCTGAAAAATTATTAGAGAAGAAAAATGTTAGAAGAAGGTGGTTTCGACGTGTGCACTAATTCTCCTCAGGCCATCACTCTTAAATACATACCGGTGATGGCGACCACCATGCTCAGAGGTGAGGGAGTTAATTTTTAATTTTTCTACTAATGCAAACTCAATATGTTTTTGTATCTGCAAGTTATATTCAAGGTAAATTTCTCTTGTAAGTACTTGTATTAGCTAAACTTTTTAATTGGATCATTTCACCCTTTTCACATCAACTTAATGTAAATCTATACGACAAATTTGCTCTACATTTGAAGCTTTATCTAACGTCGCGCGGATATCGATCACTCTTTCGGATGGCTCCGATAGCTTTTTAAATTACTTTTTATAGAATTGTTTGCAGCTACATATAAATGAGTTGCATATTTTGAATAATAATTTTGCTGAAAAATTATTAGGGAAGAAAAATGTTAGAAGAAGGTGGTTTTGACGTGTGCACTAATTCTCCTCAGGCCATCACTCTTAGATACACACCGGTGATGGCGACCACCATGCTCAGAGGTGAGGGAGTTAATTTTTTATTTTTCTACTAATGCAAACTCAATATGTTTTTGTATCTGCAAGTTATATTCAAGGTAAATTTCTCTTGTAAGTACTTGTATTAGCTAAACTTTTTAATTGGATCATTTCACCCTTTTCACATCAACTTAATGTAAATCTATACGACAAATTTGCTCTACATTTGAAGCTTATCTAACGTCGCGCGGATATCGATTACTTTTTATGGAATTGTTTGCAGCTTCATACAAAAACACACCTTCTTCTAACATTTTTCTTCTCTAATAATTTTTCAGAAAAATTATTATTGAAAATATGCAACTCATTTATATGTAGCTGCAAACGATTCCATAAAAAGTAATTTAAAAAGCTATCGGAGCCATCCGAAAGAGTGATCGATATCCGCGCGACGTTAGATAAGCTTCAAATGTAGAGCAAATTTGTCGTATAGATTTACATTAAGTTGATGTGAAAAGGGTGAAATGATCCAATTAAAAAGTTTAGCTAACACAAGTACTTACAAGAGAAATTTACCTTGAATATAACTTGCAGATACAAAAACATATTGAGTTTGCATTAGTAGAAAAATTAAAAATTAACTCCCTCACCTCTGAGCATGGTGGTCGCCATCACCGGTGTGTATCTAAGAGTGATGGCCTGAGAAGAATTAGTGCACACGTCGAAACCACCTTCCTCTAACATTTTTCTTCTCTAATAATTTTTCAGAAAAATTATTATTCAAAATATGCAACTCATTTATATGTAGCTGCAAACAATTCCATAAAAAGTAATTCCGAAATGAGTTTGTTTTTATTTAACTATTCATGTTTTTATTTCTTCAAAGAAATACCGAAAAACAACCACTAATCTTTGATATTTAATGTACCAGGCATTTGAATTTATCACATTGTCAAGTTTACAAATAAAAAAGAAAAGAAATATCTAACCTACAGCTTATTTCCCTTTAAATTTTTGTTTAAAATTTTTCCTTTCACTAGAAAAAAAACTATTAAAATATATTCTAAACTTATTGACTCTTTCACCAATCATCATTAGGTATTAAAAGCCTAAATAAAAAACTGCTGATATAACTTTATCAAATAAAATGGAAAATTGTATCAAGCATATATATTTAAAACCAAGTAATTTGAAGAGTGCGCAACTAATCTAAGAAAAATCAATACCCAATTTTAATACAAAAATTAAATAGAAATCCCAAGAAAGGTTCAGATTTATGCTAAACATTAACATTTGCTCCGACATCAAAACCTAACTACTTTTTCGCCCACATTAGGAAGTACATAAATCAGTTCACATACTCATAGTTCTCGACCTGATGCTTTAAATGTATTATCCTTAGAACGTTTGTGTTCCGATCAAATATTTTCTAAATCCAGGTTAGTATTCAATTGTAGAACTGGTAAAGTAGGATCACCACGCTTTGTATGTACTAGCAAATTTTTGTGTGGATCATGTAACTCTTCAAAATATTTATAGTAAGCGAGATACAACTCTCTGTTTTACGGGAACGCATCTTCATGCGCTCATAAACTATTTTGGGGCTAGTTTGCAGGTAACAGATCAGATCCATTTGAATGCTATTCTCAATGGAAACATACCATTCTAAACACTAAAATCTTTACCCTCACAATCCTTAAGTGCTCGACAAATTTCGTAAGTGGCATACGTTGGTCGAGTTACTGTAAATTTTATCACTGTATTTCACGATTGTATACCAATATTTGATCACTACAGGAGTATAATAGGACCGATGGGGCAAAAATATTTCAACGAATCACACCAAGTCATAATACTTCTTGACACTCATAAGACCCTGACTAATCTCAAAATGATTAGCTGTGAAGCACTTTTATTTGGAGCCTAACGGTTACAAAAGTTATTTTTTTGGTTTATTTGGTCAGCCACAAACTGAAATCTAAACGCGTATTGCACTAACCTAAACTCTCTCGCATGTGTTTTAACCACTGAAAAAATAATCACATCTCACAACGTTAGCAATTATTATCATAATGAAATACTCCGTTTTGATATTTCCTTTTCACTGAAATCAATTTCTCGATGTCACACTTCGAGGAAATTTTCACGAAGGAAAAAGAAACAACTAAAAATGGTATTCCTTTCCTCCATGAAGAAGCAACTTATATCATTTATTTCTTTTATTTCTCGTGTGGCCAAGTATCACGGCGGGCACAATAAAGCATCAATGATTCCTTGATTTTTTAACTATTCTAAAAACGCACTTAATTTCTGAACTTTTATTTTCGTGTTTTAATATTCCACCCGCGGACAATACGGCACTCCTATACGCGTCCGGCCAGTTTTTCTCATCCGTCTCAGGCTCCCAGCCGTCTCAAGCAGCCAATCGCCAAGCAGCCAATCGCCAAGCTCACCGCCAAGCTCACCGCCGACGACGTGATCTTACGAATTCTCTTGCGCCGTACCGGGACATTGCTGATTCGTTTGGCTGTGATGCAATTTGATATGACCTGTCTCACACGATAATCGTCCGGAGAAGGTCGTTTTACATAAAAATTTCTCCCTCAGGGACAGTGCGGAAATATACATAATGTTTCAAACTATTCTCATTCAAACACTATCGAAATTATTAATCTACAATGTAACAGGCTGACTGATCTGTTCGCCACCGCTCCTAATCAATGAACTTGCGTTACTTCCACAGCTTCCTACTGTTTTCGTTATGGATGAATCTGATTGTTCTGATGGGGTATACTAAGTAGATGCCGGATCATATCCAGATGAAAATGCTGAGCACAGCACTCCATAGAACAGCACATTCAATTGATACGATTACGGCAAACGCTGACTGCACTTGCGTAAGAGGCACAGCTCGGGTAATAAGTTGCTTATTGATGGCGTCAACTACGACTGCCATATTTTTGCATTGGCTACGTCATTCCCATAGATTTTGACTGGTTTCATGTGACTTGATCGTAGCAAATACATTCGAGACCTTTACGTTCATATTGCAGCTTGGATTGCTGAAATATTGAACAGGTAAACAAATTTCTTCTAGCTGACGACTATATTGCAGGAATAACGCGGCCAGCAGATCAATCTAATTATTGTGAATAGTGATTATCTCCTCTTGTCCTTTTCGTGACAGCTCTTCGAGCAGTTTGCCTAGGTGGACTGCTCGATTACTACAGGGCAGCTAATTTTCTCGCGATTGTATGGAGACAGGGATTGCGTGAAAGGGCTGAAGGGAAATCCGGTGGGTAACCGGTTGTGTTCATTGCAGAGAAAGGGAGCAAAAGCGAAAAAACGGTAATTGGACGGGCACAACGCAAATGCTTTCGCTTGCTACAGACGGGAAAACTAACGTATGCAATTGAAACTAGCTACAAATGGACAGAACAGTAGTTAAACTTTGACCTTAATTAGTTGTTACAGGCACAGGCCTTTAGTTTGGTATATACCCACTTCTTTACCGGATAGATCCGTGAAGAGAAAGCATCCAAGTCCTACTACCTCGAGTACTCAGCTCTTCAAGAAGCACCGATACAGCTTCGGATTATTATGGCCTGCCATGTCACTTTGATGGAAATTGTGACGGAATACTTCTTGTCTTTCTCTAAATTTAGAAGGTCTA
This sequence comes from Odontomyia ornata, assembly GCA_963969285.1. NCBI lineage: Eukaryota > Metazoa > Arthropoda > Insecta > Diptera > Stratiomyidae > Odontomyia > Odontomyia ornata. The sequence continues at coordinate 48,665,997 of OZ017743.1, forward strand.
GATCGCAAATTCTACAGAGCTTCATTTTCCTGGTCTACAGTTTTTACCTTCTATCGCATTTGTCGGCGGAGTACGCCTAATATTTCATGAAACTCCAGCGCATCTAAGGTGTCTTTCAAACGTTTCAATTGCCGCAGTAGCTTGTATGACTATCCGTCACATATTATGTGCTGTCTGGACGGCGGCAAAGTAAGGAAAAGTAACCGTGGCAGAATTATAAGAAGATCACAGTGCGCATGTGATTGCGGACAATTGCCGATCCCAATCCTTCTGGGTTGGATGGACACAGGAACGAACTGCAGCTAATAGGGCGCAGTGCAGACGTTCCGATGCATTCGATTGGTGGGAGCATACAGGTGTGAGTTGGTGTTTGACACTATAATCTTCCAGTAGACCATTAAACTGGTGAGAACGAAATTGAACTTCGTTATCTGAGTGAAGGCTTTCTGGCACACCAAACACGTGGAACATCCGACTCTCTAAGAATTTAGAAATTGGTGGAACCGTGAACTTTTGAATGGGCTCCACCAGCGGCAACTTCGATAATTGGTCTAGTACAACGATAGCCACCACGTGTCCCATAATTGACCTGGGACATGGACCAAGCAAATCTGTATACAGACGCTGGAATACGCGCTCCGCAACGTTGTGTTGGCTCATTGTAGGTCAAAGAGGCTGGCTGGGAGCTTTAGTGCTTTAGGAAGTTTCACAGGCAGCTATATACTCCTTGACCTGTGAGGACACTTTAAGCCAAAAGAAGTATTACTTAGGATGCCGAAGCGTTCAACCATAGCCGCCATGAGCACTAAGAGGATATTTGTGCACACGAAGGACAAGATTATGTGACATCTCCTCTGACACCCAACGTTTCCAGGATTCTTCTTGCTGCGATGAGTTACCGGTTGCATACTCGTTTCGGTGGTATATATAGCCATTGAGCATTTTCAAATCAGGCGACTGTGTTTGTTCGTTCTCAATGGTTTGCCGCAACTTATCGTAACTGTCTGATTTGAAGTGTGGGCTACCCAAATCTATTTCGATAGGACTATCATTGCTCACTGCGAATATTAGGCACGATGCTTTGTGTTCCTTTCCTGTGTTTGATGGTGAAATTAAAACCTTGCAGTCAAAGTTTCCATCGGACCTAGCGTCCGTGTAGGTCAGCTTGGTTAATTAGCCATTGCAGTGAAGCGTGGTCGATGATGATCTCGAACGGATTGGCTTCTAGGTACGCTCGAAACTTCCTGATGGCCATCACCGCTGCCAGGCATTCCTGCTTGGACAAGGTATAGTTCCCTTTGGCCGAGTTCAACTTATTTGACATGAAGGCAATTGGCGTTTCTTCACTATCTTCAGTTAGTTGCACTAGCACCAGTAACTGGAAGCTGTTATCCCATTTTCAAGAGGCCTGCCACTCAAAACGTGATTTCCAAAAGTGATACGAACTACAAAATTTTTTGAGGTTACCCGCCAGGTAATCTCAGTGGACTTTCGACGAAGACAGTGATCGGTATATCGCGAAATAGTTAGTGACAGTTGGTAAGAAACCAAAATTTGAAGCGATTTTTTTTTGGCGAAACCAGTGTTACATCTGCAGTGATAAGGAAAAACATATGTGTGTTGTTAGTACGCTTATTACGATATCCCATAAGGCTTAGCAACACTTTCCTCACTCGTGTGTAATTGACATTAACCCAGTGCTGCCGGGGAAGTGTGTGCGCGGATACGAAGTATGATGTTCAGTTCAATCCAAGTCATAATCAAATCTGAATAAATGCAGCCAACCCAGTCACCATCGCCGCAAGCTGCATACATTCCATCCCAATCACCTACGAAGGCATCCGATCATCACTAAATCGACGAATATGAACCACTTTTTGCCAGATTGTTGGCCGCTTTCGTCAGTGCTGTAGAACTACTAGTTACTAAATTCGTCTATGGAGATGTAGTGTTCTGGCATTTTGACATACTTCTTGTTGCGTGCTTCTTCAATCTTCTGGGAGGTGTTTTCTTCCTCATCCAGGATTTTGGTTGTTAATAGTTGTTCGTGGCCCAGTAACACGTGCAATATCTGATTACAACCAGAGAAAAAGCTGATATGGGAAAATTCGAAGAACTTGAAACAAGTGAGTATACCATAGCACATCATCGGCCCTCAGAAGTAGCTATTAATCAATTACACCAAAACGGAGAATAGGCATGGGGTAGTCGGAATAAAAACATAAATCGTTACCAAGTTCTCATTAAAAAAATCATGAGCTACAAGTTCAGAGTTGAATTTCGTGATAGGTTGAATAATAAAATAATGTTTAACAATGCATAAAATAATTTGCGTGAACTTCAAGGCTCACCTGATGTTGCCAATATGACAACCAAAAATTTCGCTTAAGTTAATATTTAAACATTAATTTATCGAATACATCCGTACCCACAAATCTGTTGGGAAGATATGCTAAAATACGTTGACTATAAGAAATCGAAATAAGCTTGAATATTTACTTTTATTTTTAAGAATCATGTAAATGAAAAAATCAATTGAATTTGTCCCCAAAATCTCGTATCGTCAATTTTAAATGTTACAATACTGAAAATTGGTCTTCATTGACCTCTGGTCTCAAGCAAATATTTACAATTCGAATGAAACACTATTTGATATTTATGATAAATGCATTGAAAGATATGAAGATTACAATTTCGCAAAGAATAAAAATTTTTAATGAAAGCTTGTGACCTTTAATAAGTTTTAGCCCTACCTAAATTCACCTTTATATATGGTTGCCCTATGAAATTTCTAACTCTTGTTTAGTGTGTTAACTTCTCATGCTGATCATTTTGTAAGTCCAAGTTCGTCTAGTAAAGGAAAGATGAAAACGTCAGCAGCAGGCTATACCTAAGTCGGGCGTTTGTCTCCAAAGCAATATTGAACAGTATTGGGGGGAGCCTATCCCATGTGGCTATATAATTATCACCTGCATATTATACAGAAACCGAATAACGAGAAATAATCTATGGTTTTGAAATCTACAGAAAACAGAATAATGTGTACCCCGCATAATGATCGCTTAAATTCTTAATATCCAAATTTCACGACTTTCTTGGAATATCAGAAAAATTTCACACTTCTTAGCTTTCTTCACTGTGTCATCATTTCCTATGCAAATTTTGTTTGTCCAATTATTTGTTTTGAATAGCGCAGGCAAGAAAGATCCACCAATTTAATTTATCCCATTATCAAAGTGATATTCTTGATTAAACGTGAGCAATCACCTCAACTCGGCCTTAATTTTTATTTCGCCGATTTCCCAGGAATTTTCGAATAAAGTTTTCATTTTCTACAAATCTTTTATTTGAATACCATGGTTACCAGTGTTTTAAAGGAAGTACTCCAAAGAAAAAAATATATATCTTTCATAATTTTCATGTATTTATAAATCTAATCCCACTGACTTGTGCAAGAAAATAATTTCGTTCATCTCATTCTCATAAGGCTTTTACGAATTCCCTTCAATAAGACCAACATATTTCAATCCTATCCTCATTTTACTTCAGATGTAATCAGTGCGTATACGTGAAATAAAAAGCATATTGTTCGCGGCCTATAACTTTAATGTTCCAGGAAAGTCAAAACGCAATATCTTTTAATTTAAGTCTAAAAGAGTTTATTTGATCACAAATATGCACAATAATCAGTTTAACACTTACACTAATTTTAATTTACACTATTAAAAAAATTTAACACTTGTCCATAGATTTCTTATCGCAATTGTCTTCTAAATCACTTCACTATTACGAAAATCACTTCCCACACACTATCGCAGTTCTTATCGCGGTCGAATGAATGCCACCATTCATTCAGCTCGCCTTTATATAGGGTCTCTAATCATTCAACTCAGTTCTCGTTCATTGGTGAATAAGCGGAAACATTCCAGCATGAATGGGCAGTGACTCATTTTCAGATGTTGATAATGCTTGTTGGGTTCTCGTGGGTTCGAGTAAATTCATTTGTTGACGTTCTTAATGATTGTGAAAACAATTGCGACAGTAGCTCGCAGAATTATTTGTACATGTAATTATTTGTACATGTAACACTGCCGCCACCTCAGTTCTTTCTGGCCCGAAAAGATGTGTCGCTATTTGTTGTCAATTCTCCCTGGGTGTAATATGGGGCAAGACGCTCCAGATGCACGATTTTCATTTAGCTCTCGGCTTACGATGTTCCTGTATTCGGTATACGACGTCGTTGATTCGCTTTCTAACTCGGTATGGTCCCTCCCAATTATGTTGCAACTTGGGAGACCTACCCTTTCGCCGTTGTGGGTTATAAAGCCACACCAAGTCATCTTGCTGGAAGCCAGTAGAATTAGCCTTTCGATCATACCTGGTCTTCATGCGGTCAGTAGCCGATTCGAGGTGTTTTCGCACTGTCCGATGTATCTGGTTCAACCGTTGTCTTAGATCACTTGCGTACTCCGAGACCGTTTGGGGTTTCTCAGGGGGTGTTCCGAACTTTATATCGGCTGGCAAACGAATAGTCTTTCCAAAAATGACTTTGGCTGGGGCTTGGCCCGTTGATGCATGTTCAGCAGCTCTATACGCCATCAAAAATAGTGGGATATGTCGGTCCCAGTCCCTTTACTTCTCGTCAACCATTTTGGCCAGGTGTTTATTGAGCGTGCCGTTGAAACGTTCGACCATTCCATCGGATTGGGGATGCAGCGGTGTTGTCCTCGTTTTCCGTATTCCGAGCAGCTCGCACATTTCGCCAAAAACTAGTGACTCAAAGTTTCGGCCTTGATCCGAATGTAGTTCGCCAGGTACGCCGTACCTACTGACCCAATTTAACACTAGCTGTTCGGCTACAGTAGTTGCTTCCTGGTTGGGAATGGGGTAGACCTCAGGCCATTTGCTGAAATAATCAGCGACAGCCAGTGTGTATCGATTTCCCCATTCAGATTCAGGAAAGGGTCCTGCGATGTCAACAGCAATCCTTTCAAATGGTACACCCACGTTATAGGTTTGCATTTGTCCTCTCAGTCGTCGCTTTGGACCTTTGACGGAATCGCAAACTGTGCATCTCTGACACCAGACCCCTACGTCTTCTCGAGCGTGGAGCCAGTAGAACCTTTCCCGCAATTTCGCTAAGGTCTTGTTAACACCAAGGTGGCCTCCTGAGGATCCTTCATGCATTTCCTTAACCACATCGTGAATTCGGCTTTTGGGTAGTAAAGTTTGCATCCTATAGGAGCTGCCATCCGCCGTTTCCTATTTCCGCTTGAGTACGCCACCCTCCACCTGAAGGGAGTTCCATTGTGCCCAATAGCTTTTCAGGGTTGCGCCATGCGTTGAAACGTCCTTCCACTCAGGTCGCCCAGTCGTCTCCTTCCATACGAGCAATGATCCGATGTCGTCATCGGCTAGCTGGGCATTTCGAATCTCCTCGGATGACCAACCTTCATCGAATTCGGCCGTTATCAGTCGCAGATCAACGGGCGGTTCCTTTTCCTCATTCCGTCGGCAATGCTTGCAGTTAGCTGGACATAGCCGACGAGATAGGGCGTCAGATTTCCATGAACTCTGCCCTTGTGAAGTAGTTGGGGCCTCACTAGGTCTGGTTGAATAGTCGATCGGGTTGCACCAGTGTCGTTTGTTATGGTGCAATGTTCTTCATCAACTTGACTAGGAAGGCATCTGTCTGCTTCTCCACGATGTTGCTTTGGCACGGTGATACTGGTGCTTGGGATGTCGATCCTCCTAGCTAACGTTTGCCCCACGAAGTTGGCCCTTGCAGTTTGATGGGCCTCCATTCTAGGCTCCTGACACTGTCTGGATCTCTACCATCCTGCGCAATAGCTCCGTTTTCTTCGCTTCTTGCAGTCTCTTTGCAGGTGCCCCTTCTCACCGCGATCCCAGCATCTAGGTGCTCCATTTGCCGGCGGCTCTCACTCATTTTCCACGCGCTCCCACTTGCACTCGTCTGCCACTACCTCACGGACCCGGGCAGTAGTACGAGTCACATTTTGTGTAGCCTCGAAGTTAAGACTGTAAATCAATGCGTCCTTAACCGTTTGCTTTTGAGCTAACGGCACGGCTTGTTGCAATTCCTTGTCCTTTGAGGCACTGATGAATGCTTCTGTTGCTACGTCATCTTGATGTTCTGAGTCGTACGCTGGGTAAGCCAAAAGTGCCAGTCGCTCAATGTCTTGTGCTAGCTGCTGCAAGGTTTCGCCAGACTTCTGCGTCCGATGCCGTAGCTGTGCCCGGTAAATCTGCTTCAGATGATCGTTCCCACAGCGCATGTCCAATGCATTCATTATAGCAGCCGGGTTTGAATGCAACTCAACGGGGATAGTCCGCAAAAGCTCGGTGGCTGGACCTCTTAGAGCAAGAATTAATGCAGTTGCTCGTTCCTGCCCATTCCAGTGATTTATCCTAGCTGCGGCTTCAAACTGGATTTTGTAAATACTCCAGACCGTTTGCCCGTCGAATATTGGTGCTTGCATATTTCTAGATGAGCTTTGCGCTGCGGTTATAAGTGGGGCTGGTGAGGCGGTTACTACTGCCTTCGCTGCCTCCAAGTCCTTTTTCACTTTTTCCATCTCATGGTTGATTCTCTTCTCGACCTGGCTGATCTCAAGGTTGATTCTCTCCTCGACCTGGTATACATTTTCCTCGGCGCATTTCATTTGGCTGTTGAGACTACTGAGCTCCGTTTTTATTTCGGTTGACTGTTTTTGCAAATCCGCCTTGATTTCGATCGCTTGTTGATCCATTTTTGCTGATTGTTCATTTAGCTTCGCAGCTAAACTGGATGTCTGTTCATTTAGCTGCGCTGATTGTTCATTTAGCTTCGTTGATTGTTCATTTAACTTCGCTGATTGTTCATCTAGCTTCGTAGTTAAATTGGACGACTGTACATTGAGCTTCGCAGTTAAATTGGATGACTGTTGTCGCTGCTCTTGCTGCATCAGCATCAACATTTGCATCAGCGCATTTTCTGATTCCTTTGGTTTCCTTGTTTCGGCTTCACCACCTTCTGCGCCTTTTTCTGCATCTGTAGGCTCACCTGAATCCAGATATACACCTTCCGATTCAATCGCGTCACGCAAGCGTGCAATCAGTGTGGCCTTTGTACCTTGCGTAGCCAGGTTTCTCTGTTCCAGCTCTTCCTTAAGCTCCGACATGGTCAATTCATTAATTTTTAAGTTTAGGCTTCGTGGCATTTTTAATGTTACTTTAAATTTTACTATTGTGCACTATAAAAATGTTCAAATTTTCACCTTCAAAATTTTAATCTCACTTCTCGACACCATTGTCGCGAGTTATTGGTTCGCGGCCTATAATTTTAATGTTCCGGGAAAGTCAAAACGCAACATCTTTTAATTTAAGTCTAAAAGAGTTTATTTGATCACAAATATGCACAATAATCAGTTTAACACTTGTACTAATTTTAATTTACACTATTAAAAAAATCTAACACTTGTCCATAGATTTCTTATCGCAATTGTCTTCTCAATCACTTCACTATTACGAAAATCACTTCCCACACACTATCGCAGTTCTTATCGCGGTCGAATGAATGCCACCATTCATTCAGCTCGCCTTTATATAGGGTCTCTAATCATTCAACTCAGTTCTCGTTCATTGGTGAATAAGCGGGAACATTCCAGCATAAATGGGCAGTGACTCACTTTCAGATGTTGATAATGCTTGTTGGGTTCTCGTGGGTTCGAGTAAATTCATTTGTTGACGTTCTTGATGATTGTGAAAACAATTGCGACAGTAGCTCGCAGAATTATTTGTACATATAATTATTTGTATATGTAACAATATTAATATTAAACATAGTACACAAAACAACACGAAAAGAACTTCTTAAACGAAAAAAAAATACGGTTAAATTTTGAAGTCCAGTCAAATATAAGACAACCCTATTTTCTTACTTATTTATTAGATAGAATTATTAAAATAAAGTATTAGGGATATTTATATTAAAAATGGATATAAATAACTATAAGTAATTTTTTAATCATATCCTAATTAACTTAAGGACTATTTGTTAATCCGAATTATTTGTTTTATTTATTCTCATGATGACTTAAAATTGACAAATGTCATTGATTCAAGCAAGCTTATTTTAATTAATACGGAATTGGAAGTTGAAAAGAATGAACTTCCCATTGATGAGTTACTTCACCCAACATTAACTATGACTTTTGAATAAACTTGATTCAAAAAGAAAATAAGAAAGAAACGATTCATTTTAGTTACTTGTTATATTTATTGATTTTCCTATTTAAACAATTAATATCCAAACATAGAACTTATTAATTGGATTGAAAACACGCAAATGACTCCTTTGTTTTTTTTATTGTGAAATTTTTGTAATTTCTGATTCGGGAGTATCTAAAGGTTATAACAGTCATACATTTTGTGCAAAGTACTTAAATTTTTCTTAGAACGATAGTGTTAAATGAATATGGGAAAATTAAAAGCAATCGATTAAGAAGAAAATAAAACAAAAAGAGGTTACCAATAAAATGAATTGCTAATATAAACACGACTTTCTTCTCCAGCGGCCCTTCTTTTTCAGAGGCAGTGGGAGTGCATGGTAAGTATGCCGTGAAGAGGGTAGGGTTTTGAAAAATTCGCGGATGGCCGGTTTCGCGTCGCGTGTGGTACGCGGTACCTTCTTTTGCCTTGTTTTTTTTCTTAGCGTAGATTTCTTCGGGATTGTAATAACGTAGTGTATTTTTCGGTACTGAATTGATGAAGGAATACGGAATAAAGTAAAGTAGGTTTCTTTTCCATATGTTTGTGTTTTCGACGCGTTTGAAACGGGCATGTAATGGTGGCTGAAATATGTAATTGAGCGTAATCCATTTAAAGACCTGCGATCGAAATCCTCTCCAAGTTAGCTGGCCGACAAGCAGCCACCGCGAAATGGATTACGGGTGCACGGACTGGTTGACCAGTTGGTATCATTCGTTGGCGCGACTCAGGTTTCACGTCTAGAACCGATGAGAGGTCGGTTTTGACTTCATTCGTACAAATTTAGACGGAAAAACATTACAAACGGTGCCCAACGTGGGGCAAAACATCCTAAGGGGGTAAAAGATTCGCGTCTTCTGACGAGTTGGTGCTGTACGGAGGATCTAAGGTACCTTCGTCCTCGTGCCCCACAGACAGGAGCAGCTGAGTTGTGTAACACACCCTCGCAGTCGCTTCACGTGAGTTGTGGCTTCCGCTCTCCTTTGTTTGATTTTTTTGTTTCGCTACAGAATCCTTCCGACGTGTTGTGCCAGGTTGACACCTGTAAGGACCTTCTGTTTTCTTGCTGGAACTGTCAGCCAGATGGGGTTCCCTTATCGGCCTTGAATCTCAAGAAAATAGAAGGCTACCTTGCCTTAATGTCGCGGAAGGATTTTACTCATCTTTTTATGCGTGATAGACGAGTGGTTTCGGTTCAACGTTCGATGGCGTATGCGGGAGTTGCGAAGCCCGGAATGCTTCCACGTGTTGGGGTTTTTGACCGCATACACAGCTGTTATGGTGACGCTACCACTTTTAACGTAGATTAGAAACGGTTTTGTAATGTATGTGGGTTGGGGATAGCATCAGTAAATCGGTCGGAAGCACCCTTTTCTCAGCAGACTACCATTCATTCTCATTTCCCTATGAGGGAGTTGGCGGTGCTGGAAGGGAAAGTGTTGAACAAATAAATTTATTTTTTCTTATATATACCAAATAGCTCGCCACTATCGGCCACTAAATTTAGTAATAAGTCTTTTATATACATATTGTTTTTTTTTCTTTGTAGGAAGGAGCAGTTTCTTCTAGAAGCGACACCTACCAGCCTAAACCAAGCTCAACCATGGCAACAAAACGAACGCCGGACAAACGTTGGACCCATTCTAAGACGGTGCAACCCGCTAACTGCGGTATTTGCTTCGAAGTCGTGGTCAAGGGCGCATCAAGCTTGCGATTGGAATGCGGTCACTTGTTTCATTGCGCCTGTGTCTAGCAGCTCTTACTGACGTCCGAGCTCTGTCTACTATGCCGACGCCTGATAGATCGAACTGCCATAGACGCTCCCCTCGGAACGCACGTCCTGACGCGCGGAGCAATGGTAAAGAAACCGCAAAATGTTGAACCGCCTCAACCACTGTTGGACATCCAAGGAGCCGTGGGCGGAGAAGTTCCTGTTGCCGTTCCCCGGCCGAGGTTCCGACAGCGCCTTCCACCAACTCCATCAACGACACAATCCTGAATTTACTGCAAGGGATGAGAGTATTCAAAAACATCCAGATCAGCCAACTCCCCAGCCGCGTAAGAACTCCGTCTGGCTGGGAGCCAAATCCAAGTGCGGCTATGTCCCACTCTAGACCGGCTGATAATTGGACCCTTCCTCCAAGGAACTCGGGAATGGATCCCAGAGCCTCCAAGTACCGACTTTGATACAGCAGTGCACCTCCACAGATACCCACAGTGCCCGATTCGGTCCCTTACAGCAGGTCCACCGATGATGCGATTCGCCCCGCGAACGTATCGACACCCATCCTAGACCCTACGCCTCGTATCATGGAGAGTTGGCGCCTTAGCTTCACCGATTTTAACTCGACGACACCGGTGGACCGGTTCCTATTTAGAATGTAGGCTCTAGTCACCAGTACACTGGAAGGCGACTTCTCGGCTTTTCTTAGACACGCACACCCCCTGTTCAGCGGGGATGCTGCCGAGTTATACTGGAGTTTCATAGAATCGATGCAACGCCCCGATAGGAATTCTTTCTGTGCAGCCTTCCACAACCGCTTTGACGACAGTTTCACTGAAAGAGAGCTACAGGAACAAGTGAGGAAACGCAAGCAAGGCGCTCACGAACCAGTTATATACCAGTATATTGCGAACTGGTGAAAATCATCAGGAAGGATATGCGGTGGGAGCTTTAGAACAGTCTCCTTCATGTACCCATATACACCGTACAGGGATTACGCCTCCGTGCCCGTAGGCAAGAACAGTTAGATGAGCAGTGAGGATCCTTCCGTCCACAACCTCGCATGACGAGACATAGTCCATGAAATAATAATACCGCGGAGTTAATGGCAGCGGATCACATAATTGATGACCCGATACCCGTACCGAGAAGTGAAGCACTCCGGGAGCACGAGTTCGCAGCAATGATTGACCGACCATTCGTTGAACCAATTACAAGTCCGATGGTCTGTTGGAACTGCCGACGACCGGGGCATCGGTTCTATGCATGTCCAGCGGAACCGACGATCTTCTGTTACCGATGCAGAAAGACAGACACTTATGCACCAGATTGCGTGGATTGCAAGTTACGAAAAAACTTGCCAGCGAGTGCCGCGACCACCCGTCGGCACTCCTAGAGCCCGAACGAACCAATACTGAGCATATCACTAGTTGCGACAAAGCCCCAGACACGGCCCCAACCCAACTGACTCGCCCGCTGGGGGAATGCCAGTCGCCAAGAGCACTCTTGGAGGCTAGCATTCTTTGGGGATTTCCGCCCCACGTACCCGAGGAAATTCCCGCAGGGGGAGTGCCGGTCGACAAGAGCACTCTTAGAGGCTAGCACTCTTTTGGGAGCGCCGCCTCCACGGACCCGAGGATATGGGGGGTGCGGTGAGGTTCCCTCCTGGGATGACAGGTAACGACTCTGATTGGATCTGGACTGCGCTTTGGAAAACGAACTGGAATTGACGCTTTGGGCTGGCGGATGTGATGGTTTGGACCTAGTTGCTTTGCACAGTAGCGCCGAGGTGTAACTCGTGTGTGAACGGCTCCAATTCAACTATCAGACTGTCTCCGTCCCGGTAAAACCTTGGCAGGCCTCGGAGTACGTTCGAAGTTCGTACCATTGGGTTGGTCGTGTCGGTTCGGTTGAGACAGACTCCCGATAAACGCTGGTCTGGCTCTGAGCACTTGTCCCCATAAGGGCTTGTGCCAACCCTCACATGGCCTCCCTACCCTGCAAAGATAACCATGGGACCACAAAGGCGTCTACACACACGAACGGAGAAAGAGGCTTCGAGGAGCAAACAGAATCAAAAGACCAAAAACATCAAAAAAAAGAGCAGAAAGAATAACAACGATGACGCAACCAGCGGTTGCAGCCACGATGTTAACAGTACACCGAGAGCGGTAATAACCACGACCAAAACGAAGAATAGCACAATGACAGTGAGGCAGACGAAAAACGGAGAATAACAGACAGTCTGGTTCAGACTGAGAAATGATGCAAACGCCAGAGCGTCCTATTAAGGAAAAGCGGGAAACTCTGCAGGACGCTTCAGGTGTTCGAGCGGTGGAAGATGATATAAAGAGCACCGAAAATTCGATTGTCACTGCTGCGATCGTTACCGAAGCGACCGATGCAAGGGCCACAGATCCCACATAACAAAGAAACATCCTGAATCCAACGAGGAGACTACGGCATGAAAAGCAACGAGTGACCAGACACTGCGTGATTGCACCGCCAACGTCGGAAATGTGGCGGAAGTACTGCATTCAGAAACGGAACGCGATAGCCTCTCCCAAAGATGGTCTTAAAGTACAATTACCGCCCAACGATACGAAGAAGAAAGGCTACTCCAAAAAGCGGGAGATGTTCTGAAAAGAATAAAATCTGCATGCGACACCCCAAAAATCAACAAAGCAGTAAAGGTCCTTGAACTAGAGGAGCTCCAAGATCGTATAGGGCGCTATCGGAAGAGCTGGTTAAGGGCCGAAGACGAACAGAAGGCTAAAGGGCGCTTGGGGTTATCGATTATCGATAGTGGCCTCAGACCGAGGAACCAAACGCGTCCCGAGGGTTGCGGATAGGTGAAGACCTTTCTCGAAAGGTTCGCTGCGAATAACCAATAAGTAGCCGCGGAAAATGGTCAGCAGTGAAGGGAGAGTCTCAGGACAAATACCTGAGTGTCAATGATCTTCACTGTGACATGACGAAATATATGGCGTCATCAATTATCCATATATCCTGGCAGTATGTAAAATGCTATGGGAACAGAAACCCAGACAGAAAACCAAATCATGCAGGTTCACAAGGGGAACCAAATTACGGTGCAGGGGGTCGGACCCCAGTACCGGTGGCAGAGGGTAGTGAGCGAGCAGGCTCCTGGCCGTCGTCATCCAGCGACTGCAAAGTTATAGAAGTGGTGAACTTGGCTTCTGTAACAGATATAACTACAAGCAAACAGGACGCTAGCACAGAGAACCCTTTCAGGCAAAAACCGCTGTTGGCAAGAACACCGATAAAACAAGTCACCGATTCCGGGGGGAAACAGCAAACCCCAGAAACACTGTCAAAGTCAACATCACAGGTTAAATCATCGGAGACAGACCACAGACGGACTAACGAACGCAAGAAGGCAGAGTGCGTTGTGCAACCTGGCATCATTGCGGCCTTTTGGCGCAGTTGAAGGACTATGCGCACCCCGGAGCGTCCAGTGCAAGACGTACACAATCCAGATCAAGCTGGGACACGAACAGAGGCCAGTGTAAGACTGGGGGAGGACCCAAACGATAGAAGCAAAAGGGCTAGGAAACGGGGGCCTCTCCCAAGAGGTGGCGCCAAATAACACAATCGCCCTTGACCGCGCCGAAGAGGAGTGGCTCACTCGGAAAGTGGGGACTATCGTCAAACAACTGAGGGCTGCCTGCGAAGTGCAGAAAAACATAGACAAGAGTGTCAAGAATGGCCTTCTTGAACTGGAGGAGCTTTTTGGCCGCATACCGCACTACAGGCGGAGGTGGCTTGCAACCAAAAAGCACCAAAAGACACGTTCTCCCTCGAAGCATCAGTGGGTCATAGCAGCAGCAAAAGAATGGCCGGTAGCCCAATTGAAGGCGGCCGTGAGAAAAGGAGGAAGGACGAGACCATAAACGAAGTTGACACTCCAGGCGAGGAGTTTCATGTGGTGCGAAACAAGGCAGTGAAAAAAGCGGCCAAAAAGCTACTCCTGAAAAAGCAGACAAAGAGCTCAACCACGAGAAGAACAAAGAACCCCCCGATATACCGCAGAAAACAAAAAGCAAACCGCGGCGCAAACCCTTGCGAGAGGCACTGTTTATTAAACCCACTAAGGGCCGAACCTACGCAGATGTCCTCCGTGAAATTAAAGGAGCGGTCACGCCAGACGACACCAAAACTGCCATCAAAGCAGTTCGACCAACCCGGACCGGTGGCCTGCTGGTGGGATTCGGGCCAGAGGCCACAAACAAAGATGCATTTCGCGACGCGGTTCAAAAGGTTCTTGGAGATGCGGCAATGGTTGCCTCGCTCAAACCAATGGCCACCCTGGAAATCAGGGACCTCGACTGCGTCACGGACAAAGCTGAAGTAGAGGATGCCATTAGGAGGGAGTTCCCCAGCTTAAGTGAAGTCAAGGCAAGATTGACACGTGAAAACACAAGGGGGCAACGCATGGCTATTGTCGAACTAGCTGATAAAGACGCCCAGCAAATCCTGGCGAAGGGCAAAATTAAGATAAGTTGGGTGATCTGCAGGATACGGAGAAGAGCGATCCCTATCCGCTGCTTCAGATGCTTCGAATACGGACACACCACGTATGGCTGTAGCGGACCCGACAGGAGATCTCTGTGCTACAAATGTGGTGAAACGGGGCACAAAACGAAGGAGTGCACGAACGAGGCAAAATGCATTCTTTGCAAGGATGCTAAGCTAGCACCCGGCGACCTCAAACATGAGCCGGGGACAGGGAGATGCTGGGTTTTCAAGGAGGCCCTAACTGAAGCCAAATCGATACTCAAATGATCCGTATCCTGCAGGTCAATTTGCACCGAAGCACAAACGCCCAGGACCTACTTGAGCAGTTTGCGAGGGATAAGAAAGCTGACCTCCTGTTGCTGAGCGAGCAACATCATAACAAGGACTCGCAAGCGTGGTACCCTGACAAAACTGGTACCTCGGCCATCTGGGTTCGAGACAGCGCCCGCCTTCAGGTGCAGGGCCATGGACGCGGGGATGGTTTTGTGTGGGTGCGGTGTTCAGGGATAACATATTTCAGTGTTTATCTGACGCCTAACGAGGCAATGCGATCTTTTCGAACCAAACACGATGCCATGGAGGACGCTGTCTCGAACACAGAGGGCCACATGCTGGCCGGGGGAGACTTCAACGCTAGAGCCATTGAATGGGGTATGCCACAATCCGACCCAAGGGGAAAGCAAATCTTGGACATGGCGGCCAGAACAGCGCTTTTTGTCCTAAATACTGGTAACACCCCTACTTTCCGCCGCTGGGGTTGCGTAGGAACCATACCCGATGTGACACTCGCTTCGGAGTCCCTGGTACCTAGAGTACACAACTGGCGAGTACTAGAGGACTACTCGGCTAGTGATCACCAGTATATAGCGGTTGAGATTCACGACAGTGCCACTCTGCGTGCATATGCCCAAACTTCAATCCTCGGATGGAGGACTGGGAGGATGGACGTTGAGAGGTTCGCTAACGCACTTACGGCAGGCGCACAGTTGCTGGGAGCTCCGCCAGGGAGTGGAGGGCCTACAGCCAAGGACTTGGTGAACTCAACTATGAGAACCATCATAGCTGCTTGCGAGTCTTCCATGTCCCGTCGGAGACCCCGACACGGTAAGCCTCCAGTATACTGGTGGTCAAACGAGATCGCCGAACAAAGAAGCGAGTGTCACAAACTTAGGCGAGAGGCCCAGTGGGCGCGAACGCGGGAGGAGGCAGACACTAGGCTAGCAGCATACAGGTCCGGCAGGAAATATCTTCGCAGGCTTATTAACAAGAGCAAGGCCCGATGCTGGCAAGACCTCGTGGACGATATAAATAGGGATCCGTGGGGCCTTGGCTACAAGCTGGTCATGGGGAAACTTGGTGCCCTACGGAAGCCTTGTATACATGACGCGGAAAAGATGGACGCGATAGTGCGGGGACTCTTCCCCGCCCATCCCGTCCGTGATGACGCTGTCCATGGTGAAACAGCAGTCGAGTGCCCACTCTTCACACAGCTGGAACTGGAGGAGGCAGTCCTCTCCCTGAAAGCGAGGAAGGCTCCAGGTCCAGATGGTGTTCCGGCTGAGGTTTTGCAGCTCGTCTATCACCATTGTCCTGACTTGCTGCTCAGCACATTCAACGCTTGCCTACGGGACGGGGTTTTCCTGGTACGATGGAAGGTGGCGAGGCTCAAGCTGGTCAGCAAGGGGAAGGGAGATCCCGAATCACCGTCTGCATACCGCCCGTTATGCATGCTAGACATGGCTGGGAAGGTGCTAGAGAAACTCATCAAGTGAAGACTCACTGACGCGATTCGTGCTGCTGGGGACCTATCTCCTCGGCAGTACGGCTTTAGAGCAGGACGTTCTACCATTGATGCGATTGCAGAGGTGGTGAACGCGGTCCAAAAGGCAGAGGCATATAGTCGCACCAAGCGACGGATCGTCCTGTTGGTGACACTCGACGTCAGGAATGCCTTCAACTCCGCTAGATGGGTGGATATTCTGGACACACTGGAAAACTCTTTTCAAGTTCCAGAATATCTAATGCGGCTTCTGAGGAACTACCTAAAGGACCGAAGCCTGCTCTATGACACAACACAGGGCCTACGAAGGATGGAAATTACATCGGGTGTTGCCCAGAGATCTATCCTTGGTCCGGACCTGTGGAACGTGTCTTACGACGGGCTACTGAGCCTTGAGATGCCAGATGAGTCGCGCTTGGTCGGCTATGCGGATGATGTTGCGGCTCTGGTCACCGGACGCACCGTTGAACAAGCGCAACTTAGGCTACGTATGCTAATGCGCCGAGTGAGGGACTGGAGCTCAGTTTAGCACTGGAGAAAACCAAAGTGGTCATCTTGACAAAAAAGAGAATCCCTAGAGTAAGGATGATCAGTATTGGAGATATACAAATCGAATCGAAGCCAGCGGTGAAGTACCTGGGGCTACTGATCGACTCGAAGATGAGTTTCTCTGAGCAAATCAGGGCAACGGCTGAGAAGGCTGCTTCGAGAATATCGGCCCTGAGTCGACTTATGGCCAACGTAGGGGGAGCCAGCCCATCAAGAAGACGCCTCTTGATGAGTGCTGTAGGGTCAGTGCTACTGTACGGAGCAGAGGTATGGGGCGACGCTCTCAGCAAGGAGGTATGCCGAAAACGATTGGCACAGGTACAGAGAAGAGGAGCACTAAGAATTGCATCTTCGTATCCAACAGTCTCTGACTCGGCGGTGAGAGTGATTGCAGGCGTGATACCTGTCGCCCTCCTTGCTAGAGAGCGCCGCTCTATTTACCTGCGCCGAAACGAGGATGCGAGGGAGATGGTTGTCCGCGAGGAGAGACAACGCTCGCTCAACGATTGGCAGCAGTCTTGGAGGAATCGCACGAAGGGAAGGTGGACTGCGCGCCTCATCCCGGATGTGAGACCGTGGCTAAATCGAAAGCATGGTGAGACTGACTTCTATCTGACCCAGCTTTTGAGCGGGCACGGGTGTTTTCAGTCTTACCTGCACAAGGTCGGTAAGTCACGGTCTCCCGATTGTCGGTTTTGCCCAGGAGAGGAGGACTATGCCTGTCACACATTTTTTGCGTGTACAAAATGGGTCAGGCTGCGAACGGAACTCTACAGGGAGATGGGAGAGCTCACCCCGGATAATATAGTTGCGGTGATGCTCGAATCGGTTGACAAATGGAACCAGGTGGCACATTATGCTCGGGCAGTCCTAAAATATAAAAGGGACTCACAGCGCTGGGGCTGAGGGATCGCTCTTCTGGCATTTCCCCTTCCCCTCTCCCCTCCCGCTAGGAAAGGGATTCCCCAGCTTGAAGGCGCCCCACGGTGTAACAAAACGAGACCTGGCCCGAAGTAATGTGTCAAACGGTTCCAGGCTAGGTTCTCAGATTGACAGGGGAGGTGTTTAGTGGGTAGTCCAAGGGTATCCTCCATGGGAGTCCCACACTGCCAGACTCGGTGGGCGTAAATGCCTTCACCTCCCTACCACAAAACGAAAAAAAAAGGGCGCTTGGGGTGAAATCTAAGGGCGACATACAGATAGCTCCACCATTAAAATTCAATAAAAGAATGGCGTCTAGCCCAATCGGAGGAGATCGGGATGAAAGAAGGAAAAAAGAGGCACTTGATGGGCATAGAGCACCAGATCACGGGTTCGGGACAGTGTTTACAAAAGGAGCGAAGAAAGCCGCAAAGAAACTTCTTCAAAAAAGCCAAAGAGTAAAGCTCGCACGGATGCCCAATCAGAAAAAGCACCTGATGCAAAACAGAAGAGGCAGAAGCCCCGACGAAGACCCTGGCAGCAGGCACTGCTCGTAAGGCCCCAAGATGGCCGGTCCTACGCGGAGGTACTGTGTGACATCAGGGCCCAAAGACACCAATACTACCAATAAAGTAGTACGACCATCGCGGTCGGGCCACATACTGGTCGAATTCGGAGCAGAGGCCGGCAATATAGAAGCATTCTGCGACGCAGCAAAGAAACCCTCGGCAAAAGCGCAACTATAGCCCCGCTCGAGTCAATGGCAATGATCGAAATACGAGACGTTGACTGCGTCACGGATCTGGCCAAGATAGAAGAGGCCATCAAAAGGGAGTTCCCTAACGGATTCCCTAACCAGAAAACAATAGGGGACAACGCATGGCCATAGTAGACTTGACCAAAAAGGACGCCAAACAATTCCTGAACAAGGGCAAAGTCCGAATAGGTTGGGTTGTCTGTAGGATACGGCGAAGAGCAACGCCTCTTTAATGTTTCAAATGCCTTGGTTATGGTCACACCACACAAGTATGCAGAGGACCCAATAGGAGTTTCCTATGTTACAAATGCGGTGAAATGGGACATAAAAGAAAAGAGTGTACTAAGGAGGCACACTGTATTCTTTGCAAGGATGCTGATCCAAAACCTGATTTTGGACACGTCTTGGGATCAGGGAAATTCCGGGTGTTCCAGGAAGCCCTAGCTAAGGCAAAATCAGAGCTCCGATGACCCGCATCCTGCAGCTAAGCCTACACCACCGTTCAGCCGCCCAAAATCTGCTTGAGCAGTTTGCGAGGGACATGAAAGCCAACTTCTTGCTGCTAAGTGAGCAACACCATGATAGCAGTCCTGCGTTATGGTATTGTAATGAAACTGGTGCTTCCGCCGTCTGGGTTCGGAATAGTGAATTTTAAGCGGAGAGTTGCGGGCGGGGAGATGGTTTCGTGTGGGTTCGGTGCTCAGGGACCACCTTCTTTAGTGTGTACCTAACGCCTTACAAATCGATATCATCTTTCCAAGCCAAGCTTAATGCTCTCGAGCGCGCTGTCTCGAACGCAGAGGGCAAAGTGCTCGTTGGTGGCGACTTCAACGCTAAAGCAATCAAATGGGGCATGCCTCAGATGGATCCGCGGGGAGAAAGAATCCTGGAAACGGTGGCCAGGACGGCATTTGTTGTACTAAACTCTGGTAATACGCCGACTTTCCGCCGTATTGGCTGTGAGGGAACCATACCGGACTTGACATTCGCCTCGGAGTCCCTAGTACGGAGGATACACAACTGGAAAGTACTAGAGGACTACTCAGCCAGTGATCATCAGTGCATTCTGCTTGAGATCAGTGATGTTGTCCCCTGACGTCCGTGCTTTCTGCCTTCTACCACTAGAGGGAACATCGGAAGGATGGACGTCGAGAGGTTTGTCGAGGTGCTCACAGCAGGTGAGCCTCTGCAGGGAGCTTCGGAGGGGACGGAAGAACTGGCAGCCGAAGATGTGGTGAACTCTACTATGAGCATCATTACGACTGCTTGCTGTGCTTCTACGCCCCGTCAAAGATCCCGGCACGGCAAGCCCCCAGTGTACTGGTGGTCAACTGAAATCGATGAAAAGTGAAGGGAGTGTCACAAGCTTCGACGTGAGGCTGAACGGGTGCGGAACCGTGACGAGGCATGCAACTGGGTGGCAGCATATAAGTCAGCCAGGAAATGCCTTCGCAAACTGACCAAGAGTAGCAAGGCCCACTGCTGGCAGACCTAGTGGACAATGAGAACAAGGATCCATGGGGCCTTGGCTACAAGCTGGTCAGGCGGAAACTTGGTGCCCTACGGAAGCCTTGTATACATGACGTGGAAAAGATGGACGCGATAGTGCGGGGACTCTTCCCTGGCAGTCCTCTCATTGAAAGCGAGGAAGGCTCCAGGTCCACATAGTGTTCCAGCTGAGGTGTTGGGGCTTGCCTATCACCATTGTCCTGACTTGCTGCTCAGCACATTCAACGCTTGCCTACGGGGCTGGGTTTTCGCGGTAAGATGGAAGGGGCGAGGTTCGTACTGATCAGCAAGGGGAAGGGAAATCCCGAATCGCCGTCCGCATACCGCTCGTTATGTATGCTAGACACGGCTGGGAAAGTGCTAGAGAAACTCATCAAGGGAAGACTCACAGACGTGATTTATGCTGCTGGGGACCCATCTCCTCGGCAGTACGGCGTTAGAGCAGGACGTTCTACCATTGATGCGATTGCAGACGTAGTGAACGTGGTCCTAAGCGCAGAGGCATATAGTCGCGCCAAACGACGGATCGTCCTGTTGGTGACACTCGACGTCAGGAATGCCTTCAACTCTGTTAGATGGGTGGATATTCTGGATACGCTGGAAAACTCTTTTCAAGTTCCAGAATATCTAATGCGGCTTTTGAGGAACTACCTAAAGTACCGAAGCCTGCTTTGCGACACGATATGGGCCAACGAAGGATGGAAATTACATCGGGTGTTGCCTAGGGATCTATCCTTGGTCCGGACCTGTGGAACGTGTCTTACGACGGGCTACTGAGACTTGAGATGTCATGTGAGTCGCGCTTGGTCGGCTATGCGGATGATGTTGCAGCTCTGGTCACTGGACGCACCGTTGAACAAGCGCAACTTGGCCAAGGGATGCATATAAGCCGAGTGAGGGACTGGATGCCTGCTGGCGGGCTCAGTTTAGCATTGGAGAAAACCGAAGTGCTCAGTATTGGAGACATTCGTCGAAGCCAGCGGTGAAGTACCTGGGGTTACTGATCGATTCGAAGATGAGTTCCTCTGAGCAAATCGGGGCAATGGCTGAGAAGGCTTCTTCGAGAACATCGGCTCTGAGTCGACTTAGGGCCTACATAGGGGGACCCGGCCCATCAAAAAGACGCCTCTTGATGAGTGCTGTAGGGTCTGTGCCGCTGTACGGAGCAGAGGTATGTGGCGATGCTCTCAGCAAGGAGGTATACCGAAAACGTTTGGCACAGGAACAGAGAAGAGGAGCACTGAGAATCGCATCTTCGTATCCAACAGTCTCCGACTCGGCGGTGAGGGTTATTGCAGGCGTGAAACCTGTCGTTCTCCTTGCTAGAGAGTGTGCGCTATCTACCTGCACCAAAACGAGGACCCGAGGGAGATGGTTGTCCGTGAGGAGAGACAACGCTCGCTCAACGATTGGCAGCAGTTTTGGGTCAATTGCACGAAGGGAAGGTGGACTGCGCGCCTCATCCCGGATGTGAGACCGTGGCTAAATCGAAAGCATGGTGAGACTGACTTCTATCTGACCCAGCTTTTGAGCGGGCACGGGTGTTTTCAGTCTTACCTGCACAAGATCGGCAAGTCACGGTCTCCCGATTGTCGGTTTTGCCCAGGAGAGGGGGACAATGCCTGTCACACATTTTTTGCGTGTACAAAATGGGTCAGGCTGCAAAGAGAACTCTACAGGAAGACGGGAGAGCTCACCCCGGATAATATAGTTGCGGTGATGCTCGAATCGGTTGACGAATGGAGCCAGGTGGCACATTATGCTTGGGCAGTCCTAAAATATAAAAGGGAATCATAGCAGCCGGGGGCGCTGGGGCTGGGGATTGCTTTTCCGGCACTTCCTCTTCCCCTCTCCCCTCCCGCTAGGAAAGGGACTCCCCACCTTGGAGGCGCCTCACGGCGTAACAAAACGAGACCTGGCCCGAAGTAATGTGTCAAACGGTTCCAGGCTGGGTTCTCAGGTTGATAGAGGAGATGTGTAGTGGGTAGTCCAGTTGCCTTCTTGCGAATATTGGAGTCCCACACTCTGTGCATAAATTGCATTCACCTCCACACCAGAAAAAAAATCTTACTGACTCGCACCGCCAAACACAGTTCTCCTGAAGTTCCGCAGCTGACGTCACACGTTGTCGTGGTGGACGCACAGGGGAATGGCAGCGAGACGAAGGTCCCTTGGCATGATAAGCCCTTCCATGTCAGCCTGCGCGATTATTTGGCTACTCATCAGCGCATCTTCAAAGAAGCGATGGTTACAACTACCCCACCGTGAAGAAAGCGAGCCACGCGTTGGATCCGGAGTGTCTGAAGAAGGGTCAGGCAGTCAAGGAAGGCGTTGCGGGCAATACACTTAGACGAAATATTAAAGGATGACGTTTGACCATATGCGTCAGTTCACCTCCTGCAAATGCAACTGGTAGTCGATACGGGAGCCAGTGTGAATTGCATATCAGCCGGTTTTGCAGGGGAGGTGCTGGCAACTCACGCGGACCAAATCCATCATTTTATCACCTGTTTAAGCACGGCGGACGGAACTCGTCACTCCGTAGTGGGGAAAATCACGACGGATGTCACATTTAAAAGGGTGACTAAGCCTCTGGAATTTTCTATTATCCCTCAATTAACCCAGAATTTTTACGCAGGGGTGGATTTCGTTCGAAAATTTAACGTGGCCCCGGCACTGTTTTCTGGCATGGCACTGGATTCCGTTGCCACTATTCCTGATGCAACTCCAACTTCCCAATAACTACGACATGCACTGGATGTGAATTAACAAGTGCGACTTGACTCGGCTATATTGGCTTTTCCATCACATGAGAGTGAAGGTCTCGGCCAGACGGCCCTGGTGTTTCACATAGCAGATGTGGGGGATGCTAGACCCATAAAGCAGAGACATTTTGCCACATCTTCGGCGAAGGAAAAGTCGTTATATGCCGAAGTTGATCGAATGCTAGCACTAGGTGTGATCGAAGAATCGCAGAGCGCGTGGGCTTCCGCGGTCACCTTAGTTGTCAAGCCGAACAAGGTTCGGCTATGCTTGGATGCCAGACGTATGAACGCTGTCACTGTCAAGGACACATGCTCTCTACCGTTGATTGAAGGCATCTTGAGTCGATTGCCTAAAGCCCATTACATCTAGAATTTAGACCTCAAGGATGCTTTCTGGCAAATCCCTTTAGACCCTGGCTCAAAGGAGAAAACCCCTTCACGGTCCCAGCTCGCCCTCTGTATCAATTTGTGACCATGCCATTCAGATTGTGTAATGCCCCTCAGACAATGACGCGCCTTATGGATAAGGTGATACCACCGCATTTTCGGCACCAAGTTTTTGTATATTTGGACGATCTGCTGCTTATAACCAATTCCTTTAACGAACACCTCGACCTGCTTCAGGAAGTGGCTTTGCACATCCGAAGGGCAGGGTTAATAATCAGCATACAGGAGAGTCAGTTCGTGATGACAAAGGTGAAGTATTTGGGCCACATCATTGGCCATGGCAACATCAAGACCGACCCGGACAAGACTCAAGCGGTTGACGCTTTTCCACTATGCAAGACCACCAAGCAGCTACGCCAATTCCTAGGATAATGTGGATGGTACCAACAATTTGTACGTGACTATGCCACCATTACCATTCCTTTGACCAACATGCTGCAGAAGGGACGGAAGTTCGTCTGGGAAGGACCCAGCTTGTGAGCCTTCGAAGAGCTAAAGAAGAGTCTGACAACAGCCCCCGTACTGCACAGCCCGGACTTTGGCAAACCGTTCTCAATCCATTGTGACGCGAGTCAACATGGGGTGGGAGCAGTCTTAGTTCAGGACGCGGAAGCCAGCGAGGAGAGGCCTATAGCCTTTAGCTTTCACAAGCTGAACCCAGCCCAGCGAAACTACTCGGTCTCGGAGCAGGAGTGCTTGGCGGCTGTGCTGGCAGTGAAACGCTTTCGAGCATATGCAGAGGGACATCCCTTTGAAACTGCCACTGACCATGCGTCTCTGAGATGGCTGATGGGCCAGACTGATCTCCACGGGCGTTTGGCCAGATGGGCCTTGAAATTACAGGCATTTGACGTCACGATTAGACACCGCAAGGGAAGTCTGCACGTGGTACCGGACACATTATTGAGGATGTTTGCCCCTTAGAGGAGCCAAGTCAGCCCAGGAGGACGACAGCCCCATATGGATCGACTTGGACCATCCCGCCTTCAAGTCAATATGTTATACCCAGCTGATGAATACGATTCGGAACTAGTTACCACAGCTGCTAGAACTATGGGTGACGGAGGGATTTATATACAAGCGGTAGAGACACGCCTCCGGAGACCCCATCCAAGAAGAGGAAAAGTGGAAGTTATGGGTGCCCGAAGAACTGACCTTCGAACTGATTAAACGGGCTCATGACCACCCATTGAGTGCACACGGCGGTTATAGTCGTACGCTTCGGCAACTGAAGACTTACTTCTTTTGGCCTAAGATGGCGCAGCAAGTGAAAAACTACGTAGCTGCCTGTGAGCTGTGCAAATGCACTAAAGCACCCAATTCTGTTCTTCGGCCCCCGATGGGAAAATTCGAGCTACCGAAGCGGGTATTCCAGCGCCTGTATATAGATCTCATCGGTCCGTACCCTCGCTTGACCTCGAGATTCACGGGAGCTGTCGTGGTCCTAGACCTATTGTCCAAATTTCCGATTATAGAACCCATTCAAAACCTACACACTGGCCCGATAGTCAGCTTTCTGGAAAATTGCGTTTTCCATATATTTGGAGTACCGGAGAAGTTGGTCTCCGACAACGGAGTTCAGTTCACCTCAGCTCGATTTCAGGAGCTAATGGACAAGTATGGGATTACTCATCAGCGCACTGCCGTTTATCCCGCAAGCCAATGCGTTCAAGCAACTGAACCGCACCCTCATAGCCGCCATTCGGGCCTACGTCCAACCGGATCAGAAGGATTGGAACCGCAGGATTTCCGCCATCACCTGTGCCCTGCGTTCATCATACCACTCCACCACAACTATCTCCCCGTACTTTGCCGTGTTTGGCCAGCATATGATCTGCCACGGAAACTCGTACCGGCTATTGCGGCAGTTGAAGGGTTTGGAAGACCCATTAGTGGTTCTGGATTCGCACGAGAAACTTCAAATTCTACGAGAACAAATTCGGGAGAGGATTGAAGACAGTAGACACGCGGGGGAGGAGCGTTATAACCTGCGATCCCATCCGTCTGGCTTCAAGGCAGGTGACGAAATCTTCCGACAGAATTTCAGACAAAGTGAAGCAAGCCGGCACTACAATGCCAAGCTAGACAAGAAGTTCGTGAAGTGTCGAGTCTTCCAAGTTTTAAGTCCCACGCGATACCTCATTGCGGATATATTCGGCAAGGAGTTGGGAGCCTACCATGCCAAAGACCTACGACGGTGAAAAGGGCCATCAAGCAGGTTCTTCCTACTTGCGTTGTCCCCAGCTGTTATCTCCTGCTTGGCATCGATCGCCTTCACCTGGGCTCAAAATATTAGCGACTTCTTCGTGCTAGAATGTGTCGCGGTAAGATTTACCATCCACAAGTCACATGACCTCTCCGGCCAAGACATAATTAAAGCCATCATAGGGCCAAGCAGCGTATCCTTCAGTCTATCCATGCCTGGTAGGCATCGTGGACACTGCCTTGTAATGAATCATTCGACGCCGCTGGTGACCAATACCAATACACCTTGCTGCCATGCGGCTTTCCATCTCATGTTCGTTGTGACGGCTTCCCATCCCACGTCAGTTTTGTCGTGGGATGTCAAAGTCGAGTGACAGCCACATGGCGGGTGTGTGGGAGCAGTGAGTCGTCAGATAAGTTAAGTGGCGAAGTGCCTGGGAAAGCAAAAAAAGGTGGATTACATATAGTGAACGATTTAAAAAGGCCATGCTTGGCGCAGAAAGAGCACGTGAACAGAGGTAAGTTAGTTTGACAACAGAACTTTGCGACACGTTTGAATTATGCTTTATTTCTGAAGTGCCACCACATCGAACGAGGCAAAATGCATTCTTTGCAAGGACGCTAAGCTAGCACCCGGCGACCTCAAACATGAGCCGGGGACAGGGAGATGCCGAGTTTTCAAGGAGGCCCTGACTAAAGCCAAATCGATACTCAAATGATCCGTATCCTGCAGGTCAATTTGCACCGAAGCACAAACGCCCAGGACCTACTTGAGCAGTTTGCGAGGGATAAGAAAGCTGACCTCCTGTTGCTGAGCGAGCAACATCATAACAAGGACTCGCAAGCGTGGTACCCTGACAAAACTGGTACCTCGGCCATCTGGGTTCGAGACAGCGCCCGCCTTCAGGTGCAGGGCCATGGACGCGGGGATGGTTTTGTGTGGGTGCGGTGTTCAGGGATAACATATTTCAGTGTTTATCTGACGCCTAACGAGGCAATGCGATCCTTTCGAACCAAACTCAATGCCCTGGAGGACGCTGTCTCGAACACAGAGGGCCACATGCTGGTCGGGGGAGACTTCAACGCTAGAGCCATCGAATGGGGTATGCCACAATCCGACCCAAGGGGAAAGCAAATCTTGGACATGGCGGCCAGAACAGCGCTTTTTGTCCTAAATACTGGTAACACCCCTACTTTCCGCCGCTGGGGTTGCGTAGGAACCATACCCGATGTGACACTCGCTTCGGAGTCCCTGGTACCTAGAGTACACAACTGGCGAGTACTAGAGGACTACTCGGCTAGTGATCACCAGTATATAGCTGTTGAGATTCACGACGGTGCCACTCTGCGTGCATATGCCCAAACTTCAATCCTCGGATGGAGGACTGGGAGGATGGACGTCGAGAAGTTCACTGACGCGCTTACGGCAGGCGCACCGTTGCTGGGAGCTCCGCCAGGGAGTGGAGGGCCTACAGCCAAGGACTTGGTGAACTCAACTATGAGTACCATCATAGCTGCTTGCGAGTCTTCCATGCCCCGCCGGAGACCCCGACATGGTAAGCCTCCAGTATACTGGTGGTCAAACGAGATCGCCGAACAAAGAAGCGAGTGTCACAAACTTCGGCGAGAGGCCCAGCGGGCGCGAACACGGGAGGATGCAGACACTAGGCTAGCAGCATACAGGTCCGGCAGGAAATATCTTCGCAGGCTTATTAACAAGAGCAAGGCCCGATGCTGGCAAGACCTCGTGGACGATGTAAATAGGGATCCGTGGGGCCTTGGCTACAAGCTCGTCATGGGGAAACTTGGTGCCCTACGGAAGCCTTGTATACATGACGCGGAAAAGATGGACGCGATAGTGCGGGGACTCTTCCCCGCCCATCCCGTCCGTGTTGACGCTGTCCATGGTGAAACAGCAGTCGAGTGCCCACTCTTCACACAGCTGGAACTGGAGGAGGCAGTCCTCTCCCTGAAGGCAAGGAAGGCTCCAGGTCCAGATGGTGTTCCAGCTGAGGTTTTGCAGCTCGTCTATCACCATTGTCCTGACTTGCTGCTCAGCACATTCAACGCTTGCCTACGGGACGGGGTTTTCCCGGTACGATGGAAGGTGGCGAGGCTCGTGCTGGTCAGCAAGGGGAAGGGAAATCCCGAATCGCCGTCTGCATACCGCCCGTTATGCATGCTAGACACGGCTGGGAAAGTGCTAGAGAAACTCATCAAGGGAAGACTCACTGACGCGATTCGTGCTGCTGGGGACCTATCTCCTCGGCAGTACGGCTTTAGAGCAGGACGTTCTACCATTGATGCGATTGCAGAGGTGGTGAACGCGGTCCAAAAGGCAGAGGCATGTAGTCGCACCAAGCGACGGATCATCCTGTTGGTGACACTCGACGTCAGGAATGCCTTCAACTCCGCTAGATGGGTGGATATTCTGGATACGCTGGAAAACTCTTTTCAAGTTCCAGAATATCTAATGCGGCTTTTGAGGAACTACCTAAAGGACCGAAGCCTGCTCTACGACACGACACAGGGCCAACGAAGAATGGCGGTTACATCGGGTGTTGCCCAGGGATCTATCCTTGGTCCGGACCTGTGGAACGTGTCTTACGACGGGCTACTGAGACTTGAGATGCCAGATGAGTCGCGCTTGGTCGGCTATGCGGATGATGTTGCGGCTCTGGTCACCGGACGCACCGTTGAACAAGCGCAACTTAGGCTAGGTATGCTAATGCGCCGAGTGAGGGACTGGATGACTACTCGCGGGCTCAGTCTAGCACTGGAGAAAACCGAAGTGGTCATCTTGACAAATAAGAGAATCCCTAGAGTAAGGATGATCAGTATTGGAGATATACAGATCGAATCGAAGCCAGCGGTGAAGTACCTGGGGCTACTGATCGACTCGAAGATGAGTTTCTCTGAGCAAATCAGGGCAACGGCTGAGAAGGCTGCTTCGGGAATATCGGCCCTGAGTCGACTTATGGCCAACGTAGGGGGACCCAGCCCATCAAGAAGACGCCTCTTGATGAGTGCTGTAGGGTCAGTGCTACTGTACGGAGCAGAGGTATGGGGCGACGCTCTCAGCAAGGAGGTATACCGAAAACGATTGGCACAGGTACAGAGAAGAGGAGCACTGAGAATTGCATCTTCGTATCCAACAGTCTCCGACTCGGCGGTGAGAGTGATTGCAGGCGTGATACCTGTCGCCGTCCTTGCTAGAGAGCGCCGCTCTATTTACCTGCGCCGAAACGAGGATGCGAGGGAGATGGTTGTCCGCGAGGAGAGACAACGCTCGCTCAACGATTGGCAGCAGTCTTGGAGGAATTGCACGAAGGGAAGGTGGACTGCGCGCCTCATCCCGGATGTGAGACCGTGGCTAAATCGAAAGCATGGTGAGACTGACTTCTATCTGACCCAGCTTTTGAGCGGGCACGGGTGTTTTCAGTCTTACCTGCACAAGATCGGCAAGTCACGGTCTCCCGATTGTCGGTTTTGCCCAGGAGAAGAGGACAATGCCTGTCACACATTTTTTGCGTGTACGAAATGGGCCAGGCTGCGAAGGGAACTCTACAGGGAGACGGGAGAGCTCACCCCGGATAATATAGTTGCGGTGATGCTCGAATCGGTTGACAAATGGAACCAGGTGGCACATTATGCTCGGGCAGTCCTAAAATATAAAAGGGACTCACAGCAGCCGGAGGTGCTGGGGCTGGGGGATCGCTCTTCTGGCAATTCCTCTTCCCCCCTCCCCTCCCGCTAGAAAAGGGACTCCCCAGCTTGAAGGCGCCCCACGGCGTAGCAAAACGAGACCTGGCCCGAAGTAATGTGTCAAACGGTTCCAGGCTAGGTTCTCAGATTGACAGGGGAGGTGTTTAGTGGGTAGTCCAAAGGTATCCTCCATGGGAGTCCCACACTGCCAGACTCGGCGGGCATAAATGCCTTCACCTCCCTACCACAAAAAAAAAAAAAAAAAAAAAAAAAAAAGTGCCGCCACATCAACGTGCTGCTCCACTTGAAGTGTCTATACGTACGGAAAAAGGGTTGAGGTGCTTGAAAAGCTTGCCTCCTGCTTTGTGAGTCAATGTAAAATAAAGCTAAGCTAAATTCTACAAATAGTGTATGATCTAAGTAGTTATTAAGGAATGCTTATATTTCAGCCAGACCCTGAAGAGTAACATGAGCAGGGAAACAAAAACGTACATTCAACACTGGGACCTTAAGACATGGTCGCTCATCGCTTTCTGTGATAATTTGTGCAAGGTTGGTAGCGCAGACCACATCGCCGGCACTGATACTGGACTCCTCAATCTCTCGTTTGTGCTCCTCTGTCGCATCATCTAATAGTTTTGTACTATCACGTTTCTCCATATACAATTGCCAAATAACGATTTCTTCACGCCGTAGTAAGTAAACATAGATTGTAGATGCTGTTGAGTTTCCGAATTATGGCCGGGTAAACATTGTACAAAAGATAGTACAATTGCTTCAAAGCTACATTTGGATAAATGCGGTGTGAAATATCGCAAGTAAGGAAACCTGTTTTCTACTCTACCTGCTTCGGTTTTTAAAATATATAAGATTGAATTGGTCAATGTTTGTGTCGAGCGGCAACGAATTCGGAATGGGAACAAATACTTAGGATAACGCGAGGAGCGTATTGATACGATTAAGATTGCAAATAAATCGCATATGATATCTCACCAGTCCTAAGGCTGCTGAAAAAATGCGAGTGTTTGTATGAAGCAAGTGAACTCAGCTAGGAGGTCGTGTAAATCGAATTTTTAAGTTATTTATTTAAATCTCATATCCCCAATTAGTCAAAATTGAGCATATGATTTTGGAAAGTTTTGCGGTGGGAAGTTGACAGGTTCATAAATGTTTTTCACACGTGAAGAACACTTGTAATAGATAGGTTTGGGAATAAAGTAAGAAAGCACTATAAATCATTTTTCTAAGTCAGTATTAACCCATATCATCCTGCTCTTCCATTATTGGAACGGTTTATTTTTGAATTTTATAATTTTTCGATCAACAAATCGGGTCATTATATTTGCATTCTGGCTACACTAAAGTCCCAAGCTATCAATTACATTGAAATTTTTATCATAATCAGGGGAATCCCCATTAGTGAGTGGTGATTTATTTTACTAAGTAGTGAGGACAACATGTCTCGCAGTAAAACGTAAGTATTATTACTTTTTTCTTCAAAAGTATATAATATTTATGCATGATTTTATCAACAATACTATAGGTAATTAGCAAATTAAAAAAATTAATTGAAAAACTACGGTTTTGAAATAAGTATTGCGTTTTTCTTGTACCGTTTCATTATTGGAACAGTAGGAATATATACCTTTGAAATATTTTGTTTGAGACGGTACCGTATTTAGGTTTTATAATGGTCGCGTTTTATTTATTTTATTTTAGATTGACTGTTGATGAAATCCTTGCATATTTGGAAGAAGATGATAATGTTTTAGGGGCAAATATTTATATTACGCCTCCCGAAAACAACGAGTTAAGTGACGGAGATAGTGGTGATGAAGAATCACATGACATAAATCACTTGCCTCGAACTCAGTTGTTAGCGGAGGCGGCAATAAGGGCTACAATCAACGCTGAAACAAATATTGAGGTAGCAGAGCATAACATGGATACTCCTACACCTGGATCTACTAGCAATGAAGTTAAAGTTAATCTTCCACCCTCTAAAAGAAAAAAATCTGAGGTACCATGGAGATGGAAATCTGTTGACATTGTCGAAAAACCGGAGAAAGAATCTGCACCACCTTCATTCTTAGACGATATAGAGCATCCAATTGATTTCTTTGAGCTTTTTTTTGATGATGAAGTTTACGAACTTCTTCGTTCAGAAACGGAAAAAAATGCAATTAAGAAGGGGCATCACAGTTTCAGGGTAACCACTGCAGAAATCAAGCAATTTATTGGTATTCTACTGCTTACTGGTTATAATAATGTAGCTAGGTATCGCATGTATTGGGAGCAAAGCGTTGACTGCAATTTTCAGGGAGTAGCATCAGTTATGTCAAGAAACCGGTTTGAAGAGTTGTTGCGATTCCTCCGTGCAGCCGATAACTATCATTTGCCTCCAAATGACAAATTCGCTAAGGTTCGTCCCCTTTGGAATCTTTTGAATAAAAGGTGGCTAAAATATTTTCCCGGTGACAGAAATTTGAGTATTGATGAGTCAATGATCCCGTATTTTGGAAAACACAGCACAAAGCAGCATATTCATGGAAAACCAATTCAATTTGGATATAAAAACTGGTCGATTTGTACACTACTTGGATATTTGGTATATAGAGAGCTTTACCAAGGAGCAAATACGGGAACTACTCGTCCTGAGCTTGGCGTCGGTGGCTCTGTGGTATTAGATCTCATATCCAAATTATCCCCGGGTAGTTATAACTTTTATATGGATAATTTCTTCACTTCTTTGTCTCTTCTCGAAGAGATACGGAAATTAGGGCACGATGCTACTGGGAAAATAAGAGCAAACAGAGTCGAAAAGGCTCCTTTGAAGGATCCAAAAGAAATGAAAAAAACCAAATGAGGATCATACTTTCAGTGTACTGATGCTTCTTCTGGAATCACTTTGGTTCGATATAATGACAATAACATCGTCACTGTTGCGTCAACTCAATCTGGCGCACATCCCGTTGGGAAAGTGATGCGTTTCTGTGATAAACAGAAAAAAGAAATAGATCAGCCCAGGTGTATTATCAATTATAATCGATACATGGGTGGCGTAGACCGATTAGACCAGAATGTAGGATGTTATCGAATTTCGATTCGCTGTAAGAGGTGGTATTGGCAGCTGCTGATGTTGTAATGTGACGCCTATGCCCGGGAATCGAAGTGATTCCGATCCCGAACCCTTGCAACCGGCCAGATGGGTATGTCCTCGAAGTGCCAGCGGACTTCATCTGTCGTGCGGATATCGTTGCGCAGAAAATATTTCTTTTCTTTCCAAATATTTAGATCTGTGGATATAAATATTCGAAATATAAAATTACTCCAAACCCCGACACATTTCGAGACATATCCATCTGGAAATGCCCCCTCCACCGTGGTCATCGAAAAACTATGCCACTGGCGACAAATGGAGAGGCACGTTGCCGCCATGTGGCGTGCCATTCCACACACATCTGTTTTGTCGTTGGTTGTCGGATTGACAGTCCGGCGCCACGAGGAAAAGGTACAGGAGGTGCGCGGTTGACTTCCGATGAGTGAGCGTGAAGATTGTTCGAGACCAAAGTGTTTCACTTGGTTAAATCTTCACTATACACAGAAAAGTGCGGTGACTTTCGACAGTTCGGTGGTAGAAAACAAAATTGCGAGTGAATGTTGTCCAAAATTATTGTTTCATGGACGGTTTTGCACGAATAGCCTTCTGTATGGAAACAACGGTTATTCGTCACAGTTGGACGCATCTTCCGCTAGAATCTAGTAAGGGTAAAATCGGTGTGTTGTCGCATCTGCAAAGCGAGTGGTAATTTTCTATTCATTTTAAGGAAAAAGGAAACGAAGATGCTCTTCGCATGCTTCAGTCGATTGCATCATCATCGATCACCTTGACTGACCGCCTTCCACATCATATCTGTCTACAATGCAACAATGAGTTACATGTGGCATACAACTTTAATTTGTGCTATGCAACTGACATCACGAAGAATTTTACCAAGATCAAAAGCAATACAAACACTGAAGGCGGAGAAAGTGTGGCTTATGGGAAGGCTTATGGAGCGGAGGATGACCCAGGGGACCAAGGAAAATCACTGCCGAGCTCGGTGAGTAATTTTGACATGTGGTGATTATGAAAGAAAACGGAGTGAATTCTGAAAACATCGTAATGAGAAATCATAGTAGAATATATCGGTTTCCCAAAAATATTCGTTAAATTTTAATTCCATTGTAACGCCCAAGTACTTAATAAGCTCTCCGTATGAAAATGATAAGAAAACAAAATAGAAGACTCGAATCGTTACTAAATGAGTGAAATACCTAATCACTGTTATTACGACAAATGAATAAAGTTTTAATTATAAAGGAACAAAAGACGAAGGATAGAATCGTCAGTAATTCTTAGTTAAAGGAACGGCATCCGTAATTATGTTATGAATGAATTGTATATAATTAAAGCTTCTCTATGTACATAAGTTCACTTTGATTTGCTACGTGTTATTAATGCTAACTTATTTAAAATATATTTATTGTTTCAAAATGAGAGGAAACTAGATCGTGTGCACCTTTGCTAATTACTTCCGACAAATTTCAATTATTCTCTTGTTTTGAATTGAAAATATTTAATCAAGTGATTTGATGAAATTCGGGCTTCCACTGGGTCTGATCTATGAAATTTTCTTTTGAATGTAAAACGTGTTCAGTTTCTTCTCTTTTAGTTGTTTACATTTATAGTTTCGTTATACATATTCTTCATTAAACTTACTTTAGTATGCCAAGTTCGGAATAATAAAACGCAAAATAACTTAAAAACCTAAAATAAATTTAAAAACTCAAGTTGTCTATGATTTCAAAACAAGATTTAATTAATCAGAAAGTAAATTGGAGGTATTTCATCTGAAAATTAAATATTTCTATCACATCTACGTTAACTCGTAACTAAATAACCTTCGAGACTAACCTGCAAATCGTCAACTTAATAAACAACACATTTACAATGGCTAATTAACATTCTTTATGCTATCGTCAACTAAACTGCAAACAGAATTAACAGCACATCGCAAATAATAAATACCAACAGACAAATGGATTATATTCAATCAGGAAATCAATTTTATAGGAATTTTTATTAAAACATATGTACTGGTATCTTACTCAAAGAAACAACAATTTTTTTTACACAAATTCAAATGTAAGATCATGGTAGTGAATAGTTGTAAAGATTCTAAAAGGAGCATAAAGGCTAGCAAATTTAAAACCAAACGAAATAGAACTTTGAATAAGTTAGGAATGATATTTGATTAAGTTACAAACGTACATTGAATTTTAGTCGTAGGCTTAGTATTGAATCAATTTATTTCAATTTCGAATTCGTCAATGTCTTATAATGCACTATTCATATTACGATATCTTGAGAAATTCAGTTCAATGTATTGTATTGTACTTAGATTAAATTAAGGCAATTTGGTTTTTTGCGCTTCTTGAAAATACTTATTTTATGTAAGAAACTCCTTCGATATTTTGGAAACTATAAATTTAAACTTATCTTTAATCTTTCCTTTTTTATCCTAGTGAAATTTTCATTCTTGGTGACTATCAAATTTTTAAGTTTCTATTCTTCGGAGTCTGTTTTTCCTCACCAATTCATTTTAAGCAAACGTTTTAGTGTTGCACTTATCATTCATATTCTCCTAATACCGTATCGTTTTTTTTTAGTTAATCGAATTCGGATATTACTAGACTTATATTGCTGTCTGTGGTTGCATTGAATTTGGATTTCAATTGATATATATCGGAATAAGATACATTTTTAAAATAAAGTTAGATTGAATATTATTTGAATCTTATGTTGAATCTATATTCAATATTTAAAAGAATAGTATCAATAAAACTTTATATGTGGTGTTATTATTTCTTACGCTTACATTATTTGCCACTAAATTCATCTTGGATAATCCCCAAAAATAATCAAAATAAACAACAAAGCAATATAAATCAATATAAAAATTTTACTGCTAGGTTATAATATAATTATTTTAAATGATTAATGTAATTTAGATTACTATTTAAATCGTGCCAATAAGGATTTAATTTAAATCCCTGACCAGTAACATTGATTGATATTTGATGACAACTACGGAAAGAAAGTATATTAGTTATATATTGTACAATATAATGGAATCTTATTATACATTACATTGAAGTATTTTCATACAAGTATCTTAAGAAGGACAGTATAATATTTTGTAAGACGGTGGTTTCTTCAAAAAACAAAGAAACTCTGAATTGCCGTAATTCATTGTTCCAAATGCTGGTCAAAAACTGGCAAAATCTCCTTGATACGGCTATAAATATAACTTAATTAAGCAAATAAATTAATATAATTTGGTTGTGCAGAGAATATTATACAAAAACAGTGTAATTAGTATTCACTTCACTCATTGATACAATTTATAAGGTTTATACGAACTTAAGCTCTAAATATAATTTTAGCAACATTGATCAGTTCGATTAGTTTAAAACGATAAGAATGTTTTCAGTTTCATGGCAGTTAGCAAATATAATTTAAGGAAAAATATGTACATTATTTAAGAACAAAACGAAAGGTATTTGTCCAACCAAATAATATTGAATGGCCATAACACTTGAATTTTAATCGCCGTATATCTCATTAAATTTTCAAATTACCGAAAAATATTCGAATTCGAAATAAATTGTATGACTTTCTTAAGTCTATAAACTTTATTAATCCTTGATCACTAAAATTATTAACCTCTGATAATACCTACGGATAGATCTTTTATATGTAATGTATTGGGCGATATAGTATACTCTTGAATTTAAATATTGTTCTATAATTAGCTTAAGTAAAAGGCATTAGTTATTGTTTGAATGAAAATCTCTAAAAAAAAAAAAGTAAACATGAAGTATTAACGAAGCCATAAGCCTTTCCGTTCCGCATGCTCTTTCTTTTGCAGCGGAAGTGATGACCGAGGGCAAGTATGTCTTGAAGAGGGTTAGGTTTTAATAATCTGCGGATGATTGATTTCTAGTCGGTTACGGTCCGCGGTACCCTTGTTTGCGCTCGTTTTTTTCTTAGAGTAGGTTATTTTAGACTTGAGGTAGGTTAGCTTATTTTCTGGTACCGCGTCGGTGATTCGGTAACGCGCCTATGGGATTTTGTAGCGTTTTTGATTTGAGATCTGTGGAGAGATCACATCCAGAATTAACGTAACGTAGGTTTCCCGTTCTGGATGAGTAGTTGTTGACGCGTTTGGAAATCGGGCATCTGAACCGGTGGCTGAGTTAAGTAACTCGGACTTAGTCTGCTCGCGTAAGACCCGTGACCGAAACTCCTCTCCGAACTAGCTAGCCCACAAGCAGCCACCACGGAGTAGACTAAGTGTGACCGGACTTGTTGACCTGAAGGGTACAGTCCGTTGTCATTTCCAAGACTGCACGTCTCGAACCGATGAGAGGTCGGTTCTGCTTGCGATCGAACGAGACGAAGTAGGAAATCGTTACAAATGGTGCCCAACGTGGGGCCTAAAACATCCTAAGGGGGAAAGAACTTCGCGTCTTCTGACGAGTTGGTCCTTTACGGAGGATGTAAGGTACTCTGGTACTCGAGTCCCACTATCAGGAGCAGTGGAGTTGTGTGATACACACTAGCAGTCGCTTCACGTGAGTTGTATCTTCCGCTCTCCTTTGTTTGATTTTTTTTTCGCGACAGAATCCTTCCGATGTGTTGTCCCAGGTTAACCCCTGTAAGGACCTTCTATTTTCTTGATGGAACAGCCAGCCTGATGGGTTTACCTATCAGCATGGACTCTCAAGAAAATAGAAGGCTACCTTGCCTTTATGTCGCGGAAGGATTCTAATTATTTTGTATGCGTGATAGACGAGTGGTATCTGTTCAACGTTCGGCGGCGTATGCTGGAATTGCGAAGCCCGGAATGCTTCCACGCGTCGGGAATTTTGACCGCGTACTAAATCGGTACGGTAGCTCTACCACTTGTCTCGTCGAGTCATCTAACGTAGATTAGAAACGGTTTGTAACGTACGGGAAATGGGGAAAATTAAGGTAGTAAATCAATCTCAAGCCCCCTTCTCTTGACAGACCACCACCAGTCATCATTTCTGCACGAAGGAGTTGGAGTTGCGGAACTGAAAGGCTGTCTTAAAATTTTTTTTGTGAGGAAAATTATAGCTCGCCACTTTCGGCCACTAAAGTACCGATAAGTTTTTTTTATATATATATATTAGGGATATAGTAAGGCTTTAGGAGTTATCTTATATTATATATTTTAAATTTTTTTTTTTTTCCCAGTTATTAGCACCACATTTAACCCACACGATCATGGCAACGAAGCGGACCCCAGATAAGCGTTGGACCAGATCCAAAACGGTCCAACCAGCTAACTGCGGGATCTGCTTCGAAGACGTAGTGGAGGGCGTACACAGCGTGCGATTGGATTGTGGACATCTTTTCCATCGTGCCTGTGTACAACAGCTCCTCCTCACGTCCGAGCTGTGTCCCTCATGCCGGCGACCCATCGAGCGGACCGCCCTAGACGTCCCCCTCGGAACGCCCCTACCAACGCGTGGAGCAGTGGCGAAAGGAGTTCCAGAGGCTGAACCGTCACAACCACTTTTAGACCTGCAAGGAGCCGTAGGCGGTGAAGCTCCGGCCGCAAGTGTCGTGTCCGAGGTGACACCCATGCCTTCCGCCCACTCCATTGACACCCTCGTGGCGTTGATGAGGGATATGTCGGAGAGGATTGGCAACCTGGAGGGAAAGCTCCAGAATCTCCCTATGAGCCAACCACCCAGTCGCGTGAGAACTCCGCTTGGCTGGGAGCCCAATCCCAGTGTGGCGATGCCCCACTCCCGACAATCCGAGCAATGGGTCCCACCTCCAAGGAACTCGGGAATGGATCCCAGAGCTCCCGAATATAGACCACGACACAGCACCGGACCTCCGTTGGTACCGTAGCCCCCGAGGCAGTTCAGTACAACAGGTCAATCGAGGATGTGATCCCCCCGGGAACGCATTAACACCTTTTCGAGACCCGACGCCTCGTATCATGGAGAGTTGGCGCCTGAACTTTACAGGGTTCAACGATATGATATCGGCGGACCGGTTCCTTTTCCGGATTCAGGCGTTGGTATCCAGCACCCTGGGAGGTGATTCCTCGGCTTTCCTCCGGCATGCACATCTTTTGTTCAGCGGCGACGCTGCCAACTGGTACTGGAGATTTAAAGAATCAACGCCACGTCCCACTTGGCACTCTTTCAGTGCAGCCTTCCGCAATCGATTTGAGGATGGCTTCACTGAGAGAGAGCTAAAGGAGCAAATAAAGAAACGGAAACAAGGCGCTCACGAACCGTTCGACCAGTACTACACAAGTATAGTGAGATTGAGCACTCGTTTGCGAACTACCATGCCCGAGGACGAACTGGTAGAAATTATCAGAGAGAACATGCGCTGGGATCTCCAGAACAGCCTTCTACATTTTCCCATCAACACCATACAGGGACTGCGCCTCCATGCCCGTAGACAAGAACAATTGGATGAGCGGCGAGGTACCTTCCGTCCACAACCTCGCATAACGGGACCAAATCCCCGAAATCATCACACCGCGGAGTGGATGGCAGCGGACCACCTGCTTGCTGATCCAGTACCAGTACCGAGGAGCGGAGCACCACCGGAGCTTGAGGACCCAGCATTGATTGATCGACCCTCCCTTGAAGCAATTACAAGCCCGACGGTCTGTTGGAACTGCCGACAACCGGGACATCGGTTCTATGCATGTCCAGCAGAGCCGACGCTTTTCTGCTACCGCTGCGGGAAGGCCGACACATACGCACCTGACTGTGCAAATTGCAAAGGGCGAAAAAACTTGCCACCGAGTGCCGCGACCACCCGTCGGCACTCCTAAACCCCGGACGAACCAATCTTGACCCCATCACTAGCTATGACCCAGCTCCAGACATGACTCCAATTCTGCTGACCCGCACCACTAAACACAGTTCTCCCGAAGTTCCACAACCGACGCCATCCGTCGCCGAGGCCAACGCGCAGGGAAATGATAGCGAGGCGAAAGTTCCTTGGCATGTAAAACCTTTTCATGTCAGGCTGCGGAATTATTTGGCTACTCGACAGCGCATCTTCCATGAGGAGTTGGCTACAACTGTCCCACCGCGAAGAAAGCGAGCCACGCGTCGGATGCGGATCTTCTGGAGAAAAGTCAGGCAGTCGAGGAAGGTGCTGAAGGACATACAATTAGACGAATTATTGAGGGATGATGTTCGGCCATATGCGTCAGTACACCTACTGCAAAAACGAGTGTCAGGCTTAGTCGATACGGGAGCCAGTGTGAATTGCATATCCGCCGAGTTTGCAGGAGAGGTCCTGGCAATGCACGCGGATCAAATCCGTCATTTCACCTCCTGGTTAAGCACGGCAGACAGAACTCGTCACTCTGTAGTGGGAAAAATTATGACGGATGTCACCTTTAAAGGAGTAACTAAACCTCTGGAATTTTTCATCATACCTAAATTAACCCAGAATCTTTATCTAGGAGTGGATTTCGTTCGAAAATTTAACTTGGCCCCGGCACTGTTTTCCGGTACGACCCTGGAGTCCGTCACCACCGTTCCCGACCAATCTCAACCCTCTCACTTACTACGACATACACTGGATGTAAATCAGCAACTGCGTCTTGACTCGGCTATATCGGCTTTTCCATCGCATGAGAAAGAAGGTCTCGGGAGGACTGCCCTGGTGTTCCACACTATAGATGTGGGGGATGCTAAACCCATAAAACAGAGACATTTTGCCATATCTCCGGTGAAGGAAAAATCGTTATATGCCGAAGTGGATCGAATGCTAGCATTAGGCGTAATCGAAGAATTACAGAGCGCGTGGGCTTCCCCAGTCACCTTAGTTGTCAAGCCGAACAAGGTCCGGCTATGCTTAGATGCCAGACGCTTGAACGCCG
Source organism: Odontomyia ornata (assembly GCA_963969285.1). Lineage (NCBI taxonomy): Eukaryota > Metazoa > Arthropoda > Insecta > Diptera > Stratiomyidae > Odontomyia > Odontomyia ornata. The sequence continues at coordinate 48,706,165 of OZ017743.1, forward strand.
TCACAGTCAAGGACGCATACCCTCTACCGTTGATTGAAGGCATTTTGAGTCGGTTGCCTTAAGCCCACTTCATCACGAGCTTAGACCTCAAGGACGCCTTCTGGCAAATTCCTTTAGACCCCGGTTCAAAGGAGAAAACAGCCTTCACAGTCCCAAGTCGGCCCCTATATCAATTCGTGACCATGCCATTCGGATTGTGCAATGCCCCCCAAACAATGACGCGCCTTATGGATAAGGTGATACCACCTCATTTGCGGCACCAAGTTTTCGTTTACTTGGACGATCTGTTGCTTATAACCGAGACCTTTGACGAACACATCGACCTGCTTCAGGAGGTGGCTCTACACATCCGGAGGGCAAGATTAACCATCAACATAAGGAAGAGTCAGTTCGTGATGACTGAGGTGAAGTATTTAGGTCACATCATTGGGCATGGCCATATCAGGACCGATCCGGAAAAGACTCAAGCGATTGACATTTTCCCATTACCCAAGACCACCAAGCAATTACGCCGATTCTTAGGTTTATGCGGATGGTACCAGCGTTTTGTATGTGACTATGCCACCATAACCACTCCTTTGACCGACATGCTGCGTAAGGGACGTAAATTCGTCTGGGAAGAGCCCAGTTTGCGAGCTTTTGAAGAGCTAAAAAAGAGTCTGACTACAGCCCCCGTACTGCACAGCCCGGACTTTGACAAACCGTTCTCAATCCATTGTGACGCGAGTCAACATGGGGTGGGAGCAGTCTTAGTCCAGGTTGCACAAGACGGCGAGGAGAGACCTATAGCCTTCATGTCTCACAAGTTGAACCCAGCCCAGCGAAATTACACGGTCTCCGAGCAGGAAGGTCTAGCTGCGGTGTTGGCAGTGAAACGCTTCCGAGCCTATGTGGAGGGACACACCTTTGAAATCGTTACGGACCACGCTTCACTGAAATGGCTAATGAGCCAGACTGATCTCAACGGCAGATTGGCCAGGTGGGCACTGAAACTACAGGCATTTGACTTCACAATTCGCCACCAAAAAGGAAGCCAGCATGTAGTCCCCGACACCTTATCCAGAATGTTCGCCCCTGAAGGAGCCGAGTTGGTCCAGGAGGACGACAGCCCCCAATTGATCGATCTGGACCATCCTGCCTTCAAGTCAGCCAGCTACACCCAACTGATTCACACTATCCAGAATCAACTGCCCCAGCTTCCTGAACTGCGGTTGACGGATGGCTTTATTTACAAGCGGATGGGACACGCATCCGGAGACCCCATACAAGAAGAAGAACAGTGGAAGTTGTGGGTGCCCGAAGAATTAACCACCGATCTTATCGGACGGGCTCATGACCACCCATCAAGTGCGCACGGCGGATACGGTCGTACACTTAGGCGGTTGAAAACCTGCTTCTTTTGGCCTAAGATGGCACAACAGATAAAAGCGTACGTAGCCTCCTGTGAGCTATGCAAGTGCACTAAAGCGCCCAACACCATTCTTCGACCTCCCATGGGTAAGGTTGAGGTCCCCGAACGCGTGTTCCAGCGCTTGTACATTGATCTTATCGGTCCTTACCCTCGATCTGCTGCTGGTCACACGGGAGCTTTCGTGGTCCTGGATCAGATCTCTAAATTCCCTGTCATAGAACCACTACGTAACATGCACACTGGACCTATAATCAACTTCTTGGAGAACCGAGTCTTTCACATGTTTGGAGTTCCGGAGAAACTTGTCTCCGACAACGGGGTCCAGTTCACCTCCAGCAAGTTCCGAGACCTAATGTCCAAATACGGCATCATCCACCTACGAACCGCCGTCTATTCACCACAAGCCAACGCATCCGAACGACTGAACCGTACGCTCATAGCGGCCATCCGCGCCTATGTCCACCCGAATCAGAAGGACTGGTATCGCAAATTGTCCGCCATCACTAGTGCGCTGCGCTCGTCGTACCACGCCACTACCGGCATTTCGCCGTATTTCGCATTGTTCGGCCAGTACATGATCTGTCATGGGAGCGCTTACCGGCTATTGCGGCAACTGAAATCGCTAGAGGACCCAATCGTGGTTCTGGAACCGCACGAAAAGCTCCAACTTCTGCGAGAGCAACTGCGGGAGAAGATTGAAGAAAGTCGACGGATGGGAGAGGAGCGGTACAACTTGCGATCTCATCCTTCTGGCTTTAAGGTAGGCGACGAGATATATCGTCGAAACTTCCGACAGAGCGATGCCACCCGACATTACAATGCCAAACTAGACAAGAAATTCGATAAGTGTCGAGTCCTACAAGTAATAAGCCCCACCCGATACCTCATCGCGGACATGACTGGTAAAACCCTGGGAATTTACCACGCAAAAGACCTTAGATGATGAAGTGCAACTATTTCCCACGAAAAACCTTGGCTTACCCAAATCTCTGCCTGGACGAAGACCTCCGAGTAACACCTGACTCCCTACGGTATAGTCACTGTCGAGTCTTCACGAACATGGTTGTAGCCTATTCCTCGAAACCGACCTTCGACCCGCCACGGCCCTAACCAAGACCTTTTACATAGGAGACGGATCGAAGTTACTTCGATTTTGGGGGGGGGGGGGGGAATGTGTAATGTGACGCCTACGCCCGCGAATCGAAGTGATTCCGATCCCGAACCCTTGCAACCGGCCAGATGGGTATGTCCTCGAAGTGCCAGCGGACTTCATCTGTCGTGCGGATATCGTTGCGCAGAAAATATTTCTTTTCTTTCCAAATATTTAGATCTGTGGATATAAATATTCGAAATATAAAATTACTCCAAACCCCGACACATTTCGAGACATATCCATCTGGAAATGCCCCCTCCACCGTGGTCATCGAAAAACTATGCCACTGGCGACAAATGGAGAGGCACGTTGCCGCCATGTGGCGTGCCATTCCACACACATCTGTTTTGTCGTTGGTTGTCGGATTGACAGTCCGGCGCCACGAGGAAAAGGTACAGGAGGTGCGCGGTTGACTTCCGATGAGTGAGCGTGAAGATTGTTCGAGACCAAAGTGTTTCACTTGGTTAAATCTTCACTATACACAGAAAAGTGCGGTGACTTTCGACAGTTCGGTGGTAGAAAACAAAATTGCGAGTGAATGTTGTCCAAAATTATTGTTTCATGGATGGTTTTGCACGAATAGCCTTCTGTATGGAAACAACGATTATTCGTCACAGTTGGACGCATCTTCCGCTAGAATCTAGTAAGGGTAAAATCGGTGTGTTGTCGCATCTGCAAAGCGAGTGGTAATTTTCTATTCATTTTAAGGAAAAAGGAAACGAAGATGCTCTTCGCATGCTTCAGTCGATTGCATCATCATCGATCACCTTGACTGACCGCCTTCCACATCATATCTGTCTACAATGCAACAATGAGTTACATGTGGCATACAACTTTAATTTGTGCTATGCAACTGACATCACGAAGAATTTTACCAAGATCAAAAGCAATACAAACACTGAAGGCGGAGAAAGTGTGGCTTATGGGAAGGCTTATGGAGCGGAGGATGACCCAGGGGACCAAGGAAAATCACTGCCGAGCTCGGTGAGTAATTTTGACATGTGGTGATTATGAAAGAAAACGGAGTGAATTCTGAAAACATCGTAATGAGAAATCATAGTAGAATATATCGGTTTCCCAAAAATATTCGTTAAATTTTAATTCCATTGTAACGCCCAAGTACTTAATAAGCTCTCCGTATGAAAATGATAAGAAAACAAAATAGAAGACTCGAATCGTTACTAAATGAGTGAAATACCTAATCACTGTTATTACGACAAATGAATAAAGTTTTAATTATAAAGGAACAAAAGACGAAGGATAGAATCGTCAGTAATTCTTAGTTAAAGGAACGGCATCCGTAATTATGTTATGAATGAATTGTATATAATTAAAGCTTCTCTATGTACATAAGTTCACTTTGATTTGCTACGTGTTATTAATGCTAACTTATTTAAAATATATTTATTGTTTCAAAATGAGAGGAAACTAGATCGTGTGCACCTTTGCTAATTACTTCCGACAAATTTCAATTATTCTCTTGTTTTGAATTGAAAATATTTAATCAAGTGATTTGATGAAATTCGGGCTTCCACTGGGTCTGATCTATGAAATTTTCTTTTGAATGTAAAACGTGTTCAGTTTCTTCTCTTTTAGTTGTTTACATTTATAGTTTCGTTATACATATTCTTCATTAAACTTACTTTAGTATGCCAAGTTCGGAATAATAAAACGCAAAATAACTTAAAAACCTAAAATAAATTTAAAAACTCAAGTTGTCTATGATTTCAAAACAAGATTTAATTAATCAGAAAGTAAATTGGAGGTATTTCATCTGAAAATTAAATATTTCTATCACATCTACGTTAACTCGTAACTAAATAACCTTCGAGACTAACCTGCAAATCGTCAACTTAATAAACAACACATTTACAATGGCTAATTAACATTCTTTATGCTATCGTCAACTAAACTGCAAACAGAATTAACAGCACATCGCAAATAATAAATACCAACAGACAAATGGATTATATTCAATCAGGAAATCAATTTTATAGGAATTTTTATTAAAACATATGTACTGGTATCTTACTCAAAGAAACAACAATTTTTTTTACACAAATTCAAATGTAAGATCATGGTAGTGAATAGTTGTAAAGATTCTAAAAGGAGCATAAAGGCTAGCAAATTTAAAACCAAACGAAATAGAACTTTGAATAAGTTAGGAATGATATTTGATTAAGTTACAAACGTACATTGAATTTTAGTCGTAGGCTTAGTATTGAATCAATTTATTTCAATTTCGAATTCGTCAATGTCTTATAATGCACTATTCATATTACGATATCTTGAGAAATTCAGTTCAATGTATTGTATTGTACTTAGATTAAATTAAGGCAATTTGGTTTTTTGCGCTTCTTGAAAATACTTATTTTATGTAAGAAACTCCTTCGATATTTTGGAAACTATAAATTTAAACTTATCTTTAATCTTTCCTTTTTTATCCTAGTGAAATTTTCATTCTTGGTGACTATCAAATTTTTAGTTTCTATTCTTCGGAGTCTGTTTTTCCTCACCAATTCATTTTAAGCAAACGTTTTAGTGTTGCACTTATCATTCATATTCTCCTAATACCGTATCGTTTTTTTTAGTTAATCGAATTCGGATATTACTAGACTTATATTGCTGTCTGTGGTTGCATTGAATTTGGATTTCAATTGATATATATCGGAATAAGATACATTTTTAAAATAAAGTTAGATTGAATATTATTTGAATCTTATGTTGAATCTATATTCAATATTTAAAAGAATAGTATCAATAAAACTTTATATGTGGTGTTATTATTTCTTACGCTTACATTATTTGCCACTAAATTCATCTTGGATAATCCCCAAAAATAATCAAAATAAACAACAAAGCAATATAAATCAATATAAAAATTTTACTGCTAGGTTATAATATAATTATTTTAAATGATTAATGTAATTTAGATTACTATTTAAATCGTGCCGATAAGGATTTAATTTAAATCCCTGACCAGTAACATTGATTGATATTTGATGACAACTACGGAAAGAAAGTATATTAGTTATATATTGTACAATATAATGGAATCTTATTATACATTACATTGAAGTATTTTCATACAAGTATCTTAAGAAGGACAGTATAATATTTTGTGAGACGGTGGTTTCTTCAAAAAACAAAGAAACTCTGAATTGCCGTAATTCATTGTTCCAAATGCTGGTCAAAAGCTGGCGAAATCTCCTTGATACGGCTATAAATATAATTTAATTAAGCAAATAAATTAATATAATTTGGTTGTGCAGAGAATATTATACAAAAACAGTGTAATTAGTATTCACTTCACTCATTGATACAATTTATAAGGTTTATACGAACTTAAGCTCTAAATATAATTTTAGCAACATTGATCAGTTCGATTAGTTTAAAACGATAAGAATGTTTTCAGTTTCATGGCAGTTAGCAAATATAATTTAAGGAAAAATATGTACATTATTTAAGAACAAAACGAAAGGTATTTGTCCAACCAAATAATATTGAATGGCCATAACACTTGAATTTTAATCGCCGTATATCTCATTAAATTTTCAAATTACCGAAAAATATTCGAATTCGAAATAAATTGTATGACTTTCTTAAGTCTATAAACTTTATTAATCCTTGATCACTAAAATTATTAACCTCTGATAATACCTACGGATAGATCTTTTATATGTAATGTATTGGGCGATATAGTATACTCTTGAATTTAAATATTGTTCTATAATTAGCTTAAGTAAAAGGCATTAGTTATTGTTTGAATGAAAATCTCTAAAAAAAAAAAAGTAAACATGAAGTATTAACGAAGCCATAAGCCTTTCCGTTCCGCATGCTCTTTCTTTTGCAGCGGAAGTGATGACCGAGGGCAAGTATGTCTTGAAGAGGGTTAGGTTTTAATAATCTGCGGATGATTGATTTCTAGTCGGTTACGGTCCGCGGTACCCTTGTTTGCGCTCGTTTTTTTCTTAGAGTAGGTTATTTTAGACTTGAGGTAGGTTAGCTTATTTTCTGGTACCGCGTCGGTGATTCGGTAACGCGCCTATGGGATTTTGTAGCGTTTTTGATTTGAGATCTGTGGAGAGATCACATCCAGAATTAACGTAACGTAGGTTTCCCGTTCTGGATGAGTAGTTGTTGACGCGTTTGGAAATCGGGCATCTGAACCGGTGGCTGAGTTAAGTAACTCGGACTTAGTCTGCTCGCGTAAGACCCGCAACCGAAACTCCTCTCCGAACTAGCTAGCCCACAAGCAGCCACCACGGAGTAGACTAAGTGTGACCAGACTTGTTGACCTGAAGGGTACAGTCCGTTGTCATTTCCAAGACTGCACGTCTCGAACCGATGAGAGGTCGGTTCTGCTTGCGATCGAACGAGACGAAGTAGGAAATCGTTACAATGTCTCCTATAAATGTTTGTGTCAATAATGCCTTCCAGCTATACAAATCATCATCATTGTCAAAACAAGGTAGTACTTATGATTTGTTATCATTCACTAGGAACATTGTGACTACATATATGCAAACAAGAGATACAGCCTCAACTTCACCGATCTCAAAAATGCCGCTGCCTAGGTCATCGCTTGCTGTAATAAAACGGGTGCCAGACAGTATAAGATTAGACAAGAAGAGACAGCAAAGTATCATCAACCGAAATAAACAAACTCGTTGCGGCTTGTGCCACAAAAACACAACTATGAAGTGTAGCAGTTGCAACGTAGCTCTTCATAATAAATGTTCAATCGATTTTCACAATAAATGATATTCATTTCACCTATGATACTCATACAATATAAGTTTATAAGAAGCTTTATAACAATAAACAAAATAAATTTAGATTTTATTTAACTCGCTCTTTTATTTCAGTTACTTCTTCAATTTTATAAAGAAGAAAATACAGTGGCGTATTGTCCTAATGTTCCATTTTTGGAACGGTACTGTCATAACAAATGCAAAGCAGGATTTTTTTTCTGTCAAAGCTTTTCGTTTCTTAGGCCATTAATGTGCATTTCTGAGAGTTTGGCACGAATCAGATAAAGTCAAAAGTGCTTGGGATGATATGGGTTAGTGACAGCGAACAAGAAAAAAATATGTTACATAAAAAAAAAATTTGCTTTGTTTTGGGTTATTTGATTTTAAAGTATTTACACCTTTATTACAAAATATCCGCTGGGACTAGCCATAACACGTACATTTGTATTATTTACTTAAACTCACGAAATTTCTTGGATGGAAAGCGAAAGGACGTTATAAATATTGTAAAAGAATAGACTATTTACTAGCTATGTTTGAAATGTTCATACGTACTATGAGCATTCGTCAGTCTTGTTACATGAAATTTTATGCAGTAACTATTTTTATTGTGCTGGAGAGAATTGCGAATGAGAATAACTTCATACTTGCTGGACAAGTAAATTAAAAATATCTTCAGGACCCCTGAAAATGGAGTAAATTTTATATTCTTCTCTTATTCGTATATAATGTCTGCAATTGTGGATTACATAAAATAGTCACCAGCGAAAGCCGTAATGTTTGCCATAAATCAGCATGAAAGCTAGAAAGCATATATTAATTGAAAGAATGAAAGAGCACAAGATTCCCAAAGCTTAAGGTATTGTTCTTGTCAGTGAGACAATCCGTAGCGATTATTTCAATTATTTGCACTCCTACTAGAACCGGGGCGTAAGTTGGATGGTTCTTCATGTTATTCGAAAGATGTTAAGTTTAGCTGTGGGTTTTTTCTTAAGTGCTTCTGGAAAAAATAACGTGCCCTTAGGCCAATTTAATCAATGTATCTTTATTGAACCAGCAGATATTTTTGTAGGCCTTTGTTCAGTTCAATGCATGCATATTAAAAATGCCAACTTTTACTGGGTAATAGGAGGAATAGATATTAAAGGAAAAAAAATTAAACATAAGTAAAAAGATAAAAAGGAACTTAGTTAATTATTACTATTATTATATTATTATTATTACAAAGTTAACTGATATTAGGTATACATAAAAGTAAGGAAGAAAAAAAAATAAAGGATGTAATCTTCAAGAAAAAAAAACTATTCCGAAGTTCTTGCCAATTTCTCCTCGACGTAATGCTGTCTACAGTTTAACGTACTAAGTTATACTAAAATTAGATCACGGTCTAAACGATGTCCAAAATAAAGGAAATAGTTTTTCGATTAACAAGCAATAAAATATAGTTCACTATAAATGTACATACACACTTTTAATAATTCAATAGAACATATATATTTGCAAACACTTCTGTAAAAAAGAAAGTTCAGACTGAATAGCGACAAACCAAACAATGTTCGTGTACACCCCAACTTCGAAAATCACCCAAAAGTTAAATGCATTTATCTTTCCGGTTATTTCAAGTTAATATGAAAATTAAATCAATGATAAAATCGAACCCGATTACGAACTCAATGAAGCTATGAATAAAACCGCAATAATACATTCACATCCATTGTAAAACTCAGTTGCGTAGTACTAATAAACCTTGCAAAAAAAACTACTTCTTTACTTTATATTTAGATTATTTTTTTTTATTTAAAGAAACATTTTTTAACCGACTTCCAAAAGAAAGAAGGTTATCAATTCATTGCGTATATTTTTTTTTTTGCTTTTTTTTTTTGTATGTTCACGCATAACTTTTAAACGGAGATAGATTGAAGAGTCCTGTTTTTGGTAAATGATACGTCTTTCTTCCAGTTAGGTCCCGTTTAAAGGATATGAAATTCAAGCAACGGTAAAGGGCTTTTACCGTTAAAACTAAAAAATTTCCGACCTTTACCCCGATTTTTCAGCATAACTGATCGAAGGATGCAAGGATTTCGATTGTAGAGGTTGCAAATGAAGGAAAACATATTGATCTAAAATGTATCGGAACAGACTTGTCATCCTTTCAAGGACTCTGTAGATATTAAAAGTTCAATATGATACATTGATGTCGAGAAATTGAATTTAAATAATCTTTCGCACGAAAAGTGCCAATTAGTTGGCACTCTTCAAGGATTTGATGGAGATGCCGAGTCCTTTGGTGATGGATGATAAAAATGATCAGTACCCTTAATTTTCTGCATATACGGTACATTTTCAACCGACTTCCAAAGGAAAGAAGGTTATCAATTCATCACATATATTCTTTTTGCTTATGCGTGAACATAACGTTTAAACGAAGATAGATAGGAGAGTCCTGTTTTTGGCAAATGATACGTATTTTTTCCTGTTAGGTCCCGTTTAAAGGATAAGAAATTCAGGTAATGGTAAAGGACTTTTACCATTAAAACTAAAAAAATTCCTACTTTCACCCCGATTTTTCAGCATAACTGATCGACGCGTGCAAGGATTTTGATTAAACTGGTTTCAAATGAAGGACAACATATTGTTCCAAAATGTATTGGAACAGAATTGAAATCCATCAAAGGACTCTGTAGATATTAACAGTTAAATATGATACATTGATGTCGAGAAATTGAATTTAAATGATATTTCATACGAAAAGTGCCAATTAGTTGGCACTCTGCAATGATTTGTTGGAGATACGGAACCTTTTGGTGACGGATGATAAAAATGACCAGTATCTTCAATTTTCTGCATAAACGGTACATTTTAGTCCATCATTTCTACCGGAAATAACCAATAAATTACTTCTAAATGTGGCATAAATACAATTCAACAATAGTTAAAGGGAACATTTCAGGATGCTTTTCTCTTCCGCATTCATTCTTTGCTTACCAATGAGCTTGGTATAGGATCCTTCTTACATCCTTAGACGTAGACGTTACATATAGGATTATAAAATACCCCAAAGAAATAATAAGGATTGAGTGATTGCAAATTATAGAGTTGACTCATTACTTTCCAGTTAACATTATATGTACATTGCAAGATATGCCCAGAAATCTAAAATTAGTAATTTCCATACTAAAAACCGGCGAGAATCGCAACCTAAAAAGAGTTACGTTTCCTGCTATAATTGATCATAACTGTACGGATGAAGATGAAAATGCATAGCGGAGTTTTCATTGAACTATACGGTATGATTTTCTTGAAACTTTCATGAAAATTAGGTGCCATAGTTAACTGGAAACGAAGGCGATGGGTATCGAATAAACGTGAACAAATGATGCGGTTAAGACGGATATTTTTCAGTAAATTTCATGAGATTGATTGCGGAGTGAACTTTATGTTTACATATATAAAAACATGTATATATATATATATATATATATATATATATATATATATATATATATATATATATATATATATACATATATATATGTATATATATATATCTATATATATATATATATATATATATATATATATATATATATATATATATATATAGATAGATATATATCTATCTATCTATCTATCCATCTATCTATCTATCTATATATATATGTATATATATATATATATATATATATATATATATATATATATATATATATATATATGTATATATATATATATATATGTATATAGATATAGATATATATCTATCTATCTATCTATATATATATATATATATATATATATATATATATATATATATATATATATATATATATATATATATATATATATATATATATATATGTATATGGCTATATGTATGTATGTGTGTGGTTGGTTCTATGTGTGAGTCTACATAGGATATAACAAAATTTGTGCCTGGGGGTCGTAGCTTTGCTTCGATTTTTGCCAAATTTTCAGCAATATTTCTGTTCTGGCGAAAGTATAACTCCAGTTTGTACCAAAACTAGTAAAAAGATTTATTCAATTGTGTGATAGAGCTCACAATAAGAAATCCAAAGTAGAACAATTTGAAACGAAATGGCGGCCGCTCAAAGGTCGAAAAAAGCACTTCAGGATCAGGTCAGAATACAAAAATGGCGGCTAGGCAATTTCTCAAAGCTACAATTCATATGGAATTATTATGAAATCTAAAATCAAGGTAAGTGTTGATGAGATCATGGATTAAATGTACCCGAGTTTAATTCGATTCCTATGAACGCTGCAGATTTTAGCCGTAGTGGTTTTTGCATTGCAGTAAAAAATTATATTTTAATATACGAGAACGATACAACGTACTCAAGAAACTGAGTTTTGATGGTTTGAAATGAAAAAATTTGCCACTAAAAAGGATGAAATAAAAACATTTTAAGAAAAAAAAAAAAAAACCAACTTCGGAATGCCCTAAAAAGGATGAAATAAATTTTATGGAAGCGGTGCCAAATGAATTTCCCCATTTAAACATAAATACTTCCAACATCTGCACCATCACAATAAAATTGGGGAAAAAATGATATGGCACCGCTTCCATAAAATTTATTTCATCCTTTTTAGGGCATTCCGAAGTTGGTTTTCTTTTTTTTCTGAAAAGGTTTTTATTTTTATATCAATACAATTAAGGAATTAGGAAAAATAGTTAAAATAGTAAATTTCTCTTTTAATTTAATTGCCAAAGTCATATTGAACACATATTAGGCAAAGTATTAAAACTTGAAGTCAAATTTTTAGCGAAAGGTTACAACATAGGTTGTGTATGTAATTTGATTGATGATCGCTAATTATCCTTATTGTCGAATGAAATCACAAGAAAATTATGAAAATCTGACCAGAGAATTATTAATTCAAATGAATTGCTAAATTAACAAAGACTTTCCTTTCCAGTGGCCCTTCTTTTTCAGAGGCAGTGGGAGTGCAGGGTAAGTATGCCGGAGAGAGGGTAAGGTTTGGAAAAATTCGCTGAGGTCGGTTTCGCGTCGCGCGCGGTACGCGGTACCTTTGTTGGCTTTGTTTTTTTTATTAGCGTAGCTTTCATCGGGTTCAAGTTAACGTAGTGTATTTTTCGGTGCCACGTCGGTAAAATTCGGGAACGCGAAATGGTTATTAGATTTTTGTACTTTACTGGAATACTGAAGAAATACGGAATAAAGTAAAGTAGGTTTCTTTTCCGTATGTTGGTGTTTTCGACGCGTTTGTAACGGGCGTTTAATGGTGGCTGAAACACGTAGTTGAGCGTAATCCATTTTAAGACCCGCGACCGAAATCCTCTTGGATCTAGCTAGCCGACAAGCAGCCACCGCGGAAACGGATTACAGTGCACAGACTGGTTGAACGGTTGAAAACCATTCGTTGGCACGACTCAGACTTAACGTCTAGGACCAATGAGAGGTTGGTTTCGACTTTGTTCCTACGAATTTAGACGGACAAACATTACAAACGGTGCCCAACGTGGGGCAAAACATCCTAAGGGGTTAAAAGATTCGCGTCTTCTGACGAGTTGGTCCTGTACGGAAGATCTAAGGTACCTTGGTACTCGAGCCCCACAGACAGGAGCAGCGGAGTTGTGTAACATACACTCGCAGTCGCTTCACGTGAGTTGTGGCTTCCGCTCTCCTTTGTTTGATTTTTTTGTTTCGCGACAGAATCCTTCCGATGTGTTGTCCCAGGTTGACACCTATAAGGACCTTCTTTTTTCTTGATGGAACTGTCAGCCAGATGGGGTTCCTCTATCGGCCTGGAATCTCAAGAAAATAGAAGGCTACCTTGCCTTAATGTCGCGGAAGGATTTTATTCATCTTTTTATGCGTGATAGATGAGTGGTTTCGGTTCAACGTTCGATGGCGTATGCTGGAGTTGCGAAGCCCGGAATGCTTCCACGTGTTGAGATTTCTGACCACATACACAGCTGTCATGGTGACGCTACCACTTTTAACGTAGATTAGAAACGGTTTTGTAATGTATGTGGGTTGGGGATAGCATCAGTAAATCGGTCGGAAGCACTCTTTTCTCAGCAGACTACCATTCACTCTCATTTCCCTATGAGGGAGTTGGCGTTGCTGGAAGGGAAAGTGTTGAACAAATAAATTTATTTTCTCTTATATATACCAAATAGCTCGCCACTATCGGCCACTAAATTTAGCAATAAGTCTTTTATATACATATCGTTTTTTTCTTTGTCGGTAGGAGCAGTTTCTTCTAGGCTCGACACTTACCAGCCTAACCCAAGCTCAAACATGGCAACGAAACGAACGCCGGACAAACGTTAGACCCGTTCTAAGACGGTGCAACCCGCTAACTGTGGTATTTGCTTCGATGACGTGGTCGAGGGCGCATCAAGCTTGCGATTGGAGTGTGGTCACTTGTTTCATCGCGCCTGTGTCCAACAGCTCTTACTGACGTCCGATCTCTGTTCCCTATGCCGATGCCCGATAGATCAAACTGCCATAGACGCCCCCCTCAGAACCGACACTTGGAGCAGTGGTGAAGGAACCGCAAAATGTTGAACCGCCTCAATCATTGTTGGACATCCAAGGAGCTGTGGATGGAGAAGTTCACCGGTTTTAAATTGACGACACCGGTGAACCAGTTCCTGCTTAGAATTCAGGCTCTAGTGACCAGTACACTGGGAGACGACTTCTCGGCTTTCGTTAGACACGCACACCTCCTCTTCAGCGGAGATGCTGCCGAGAGGTACTGGGGTTTCATAGAATCGATACCACGCCCCGATCGGAATTCGCAAACGAACCTTCTATATGATCCGCATGCTTCAAGGAGCCTGTAATGAATCGGCCCTACGCCACTGCCAGCTACCATATGGCTTTCCAGCTAACGCCAGCTTTGGATGACATTCCAATCCTACGTCAGTTTTAGTCGGGGAATGTCAAACGGGCGAGACGGCAGGACGGCATTGGTGTCTGACAAGAGGATTTCTTCGCAGTAATATCGTCTAGATATTGAACCCCGCTCTTATCAACAACAGCCACTTCAAAATTGGATAAATTTACAATCAATCTCTTTTGAATTTCGACAACACATTTCTTTCATAATGATAGCGGTCAAAAATACTTGCACAGAACAATGCTCCATAACCTTGCCCCGCATGGTTCAATGATATTGCGTTGGCTAAAGAGTCAATGTAAGGAACCCCTGGACCTTCTTTCTCATCGGATCCGCCAGTAACTGGAAGCTGTTATCCCATATTCAAGAGGCCTGCCACTCAAAACGTAATTTCCAAAAGTGATACGAAGTACAAAATTTTTTGAGGTTACCCGCTGTTCGGATGTGAATTTGCTAATTGGTGATCCACCAATTGCGGGTTGATCTAGTTGATCATCAAATCAAGTATAATTGTCACGAATTCCAATGGGCGACGCTGTAAGTTTAGCTGACCGGATGAATCACCCAGTCAAACTCCAACTTCTACCTAGTAATTCTGCGACCGATGAAATTTGGAATCGCACAAACGCTAATTGCAAAAGATTTCTTCTGACAACAGGTGAAAACACCAATTGTAGAGATCAATATACAATCCCGTTTGTAGCAATCCTGATATTCTGCTAAAATAACGTCCCACAGCAGCCTCACTGCACGAAAAATTAAAAGGCTTGGTCCACGTTTTCCAGCAAAAAACCTAACGGTTATTCGAAACAATTACTTTTATAATAAAATTTTGCTTACTTGACTAAATGACTAGACTAGATACATGTTGTGTATTATTCTCATGTCAAGCCAAAACATTCGTTCGTTAATAGACAATTGTTTCCACGTAATTTGATGATTTGGAATGTCTTCGCGAACGAATGTGCACTTGAGATGACAATGCATTACGCTTAAAATGCTTGCATACATAGATTTTCCCGTCTTGGGAATCTGCTTGTGAGAATTTTGTGTTTATGAAAATAATGGAAGACTTTTCGCTTAGTTCGAATTACAATTTAATTTATGCTGAAATGTATTAATGATTGAGAGTTAATGAATTATGTTTTTTTTTTTGGAAAATTTAGAAAATCTTAACATACTCCCCGCTTTGAACGGAGGAGTTCAAAATTTAAACGTTTACAGAAAACTCATCAGTTAAGTTTAATTCAGCTTGATTATGTGGTTAAGGTACTGCTTCTGTATAGCCTTGTTGTTGTCTTCGAGAGGAGATGAGGCATCGTATTACATAACATCCCAATATGATGCCGATGAGAGCTAAGGCGGCGTATGATACTCCGTATTGATGAACATCATGTCGTGTGATTGATTGACGAGACAGGGTTGACTGATGTGTCAGTATGTTGATTTCTCCCTTGATTCGGGCAATGTCCTTGGAAAGGCTGATGTTGAAGTACGGCTGTAACCAGTGGTTTTTGTTTTGTATTGAATTGGGTATACCCGGAGTTATGTCTGTAATTGACATAACTACGGCGTCTACGGAGTTGGTATAGTGACTAGCTTCCAGGGTTGTCCTGTCATCCTTGATGGAACATCCAGAAGGAATAGTGATAGTGCCGACTCCTTGAATGTTGTGTTGTGAGAACCGTTTCTCACAAATGACACTAATAGTAGTTGCCTCCTTCAAAGCGTAAATCCAGGAGTTGCTCGTTGACAATTGTGTCCACCTTTGTATGCGATCTGTGAATTTTTTGACGGATCGGCCAAGTTTACAGATTCAGTTGGAATTCCCAAACGTCAAGCATAGAGACATCAGATTTTGGTCATTGATCGGATAGTATTGATCTCTTCGAAGGTTAGTTAGTGCATACGGATTGGTTGGATTTACGATGAGGAATGTTTCATCCTTTATGATAGGTACCGGTATGACTGATAGTAGCTCATACTTCATATCTGCGAACAATGGGATTCGGATTCGAAATATGATCTGATTCTGAACCGCTCTTCCTTCAATGGATAACAATCCATATATGCGTATTAAGTTATCAGTCTCTGAGGGCGGCCGAAGATGAGATGGTACATGCTCCTTGACCAGTTGTAGCTGTTGCTGCAGTTGGGTTGGTGAAACAAGCATTGGATTTACTTTTCCATGCTGCGTGTTGGTTAAGACGTTGATGAGGAGCGCCTGGATACGTTGCAGGTTGGATATTCCTAAGATCAGTCGTATCGATAGAGAATTAAAAATTTCTAGTAATCTTTGATTATCCGCTGCTCTGTTTATTTGATTTACTGCATCCATGGTTGTATTCAGGTTAAGGTAAAACTGTTTCAGCTGCGGTGAGATCGTCTCTGTGGATTTTCGAACGAGATTGGTTGTAGAGTCAATGATGGATGTCTGGTTTTTTATCAGGATGAAGAGGTGGTTATCGTTGGTGTTCAGCTCATTAATAATGTTTGACATCTTTTCGGCGTATCGCGAGTCAAGGACGCCAAACAGAGAGTTAGCGACGTTCCCAACAATATCTAAAGGTGATCGCTTTGTGCTAGATGGTGGTACTTGATTGAGCAACTTGTTATTATTATTTAGTTCAATCAGCGTTGTCATAAAGTGATCGATCGTTTCTAGACATGCTGTGTGGTCGAGCAAACGATTGCAGAGCTTCCTAAGCTGATCTGTCCCGTTGGTTTCAAGATCGCATTCCGTTCTATAGGGCTTCATGTCGTAGTATGCAATCATATTCCATTCGTCAGTGATCAAGGATGCTGAACCCAACTTTTCAAAATAAATCCCAGGTTGTGTTTTGAACGGCGTAATTTTGACCTCAGTTGTGCCTTGTATTGGGAGTATCAGGCACAATACTCTCGCAGCAGCCGGAGGTGCTGGGGCTGGGGGATCGCTCTTCTGGCATTTCCTCTTCCCCTCTCCCGCTAGGAAAGGGACTCCCCAGCTTGAAGGCGCCCCATGGCGTAACAAAACGAGACCTGGCCCGAAGTAATGTGCCAAACGGTTCCAGGCTAGGTTCTCAGATTGACAGGGGAGGTGTTTAGTGGGTAGTCCAAGGGTATCCTCCATGGGAGTCCCACACTGCCAGACTCGGCGGGCGTAAATGCCTTCACCTCCCTACCACAAAAAAAAAACAAAAATCAGGCACAATACCTGACAGTCGACAGTAATGACGGTACTCTTTTTGCTTCTTTGGAGTAGATAACGTGGGATGCTTTTCGACGGCTGGCTCGGCGATTGCATCGTTTAATGTCTCATTCGCCATGATATTGCTGTGAGTGTCGACAGGCGGCGGGGCCAGTTTCTGAATGGGACTTTTGAAAACTCCCGTTACTGTTTTGACCTCAACAACTCTTACTTTTCCATCTTTGCCTTTGAATGTATTCAGGACACGTGCCAGAGGCCAGCTATATGGGTGACTATTGTCTTCCTTAATGACCACCATTGTGCCAGGTTTCACGTTCTCAGTCGGAGATCTCCATTTGTTTCTTTGTTGGAGCTCGCTTAAATACTCCTTACTCCATCGTTGCCAGAAGTCGTTTTTTATCCGCTTTAGCTCCTTGGACGTTTCAACTAGCGATTGTCCTAATGGTTGAGCATGAGGATCAATAGATGCATTAAGTGGTCCACCTATCAAGAAATGACCAGGTGTAAGCGCTGAAAGGTCATTTGGGTCATTCAATACCGGAATCAGGGGCCTTGAGTTCAGTAAAGCTTCAATATCCGCTGTGATTGTTGTGATTCGTCCAGAAACAGTTTTATAGAATAATTCCTTTGCAGATTTTACCGCAGCCTCCCATAATTCCCCGAAATGCGGGGTTCGTGGTGGAATAAATTTAAAATTGATCCGCCGTTCTGCTGCGAAATTGGTTGTGGTTTGTGCCGCTTCGTTGCTATACAAGGTGTAAGTTATTTCGTTCAATTTATTGTTCGCCCCGACGAAGTTCATTGCTTTGTCGCAGTAAATAGTCTCGTAGTAACCACGCCTGCTAGTGAATCGTCTGAGCGCCATAATGAAAGCTTCAGTGGTGAGGTTCTTCACAACCTCTAAGTGGACCGCTTTGGTTGCGAAACAGCAAAACACGGCTATATAAGCCTTCTGCGGAGCCTTCCCCAGTATTTCCAATCGAACGTAGAATGGACCACAAAAGTCAACACCAGTTTTGAGGAACGGAAGAGCTGGCTGCACTCTGTCCTTGCGTAGATCACCCATGATCTGCTCGAAGAGTTGGGGTTTCAATCTGGAGCATAGAACGCAGTTCTGTACAATCGATCTTGCTATTGTTTTGCCGTTGAGTGGCCAGTATCTTTGACGCGTGATTGCTATTAACGCCTGCGGTCCTACATGACTATTTTCCATGTGTATCCGTTTCGTAATCATTTTGGTGATATCATGTTGTTTTGGGAGCAATATGGGATGCTTGGCTTCGTATGAGTGATCTGCATTATCCAGTCTGCCTCCCACTCTAATGAGATTTCGTTCGTCAAGGAATGGTGTCAAACTGCTTATGGCACTTCTGCTATCAACGCCTTTGTGCGTAAGAAGGTCCTTTATCTCTTTAGAGAAAGCTGTCGCTTGTACTTCTCGCAAGATTTTCTCCATGGCTTCCTCTAGCTCCAACACAGTGAGCTCTCCTTTGCGGGCGATTGAGCTTTTGTTGCTGACGTTGTTGATGAACCAGGGGCAAAAAGCAACGGTCCTTTTGATTCGAATTATTGAGCTGAGGTGTGTGAGTGAATCAAAGAAAAAATGGTTCTTTAAGGTGATTGGTAGTGCCACTTTTGGTTGTCTCATTTCAAGAGTGACGTCTAAGGATATCTCAGTTTTTGGCCATGCCGTTTCATTGCCGTGTAGAAACAATGGCCCATAAAACCACTGTTGGCAGTTGTTGAATTTTTCGGATGAAATTCCTCGAGATATCAAGTCTGCAGGGTTCTGTTTGGATGGCACATGTCTCCATAAATTGGCTTCTGCAACCTCTTGGATAGCAGCAACTCGATTCGCTACAAACTTTTGCATCGAAGAAGCTGGTGTTCGTAGCCACGCCAAGACGATCTCCGAATCAGTCCAGAGGCAGACACGTTTTCTCCATTTTAAATCCTTGCAGACTCGTGCCGTCAAGCTACATCCCAGCTTTGCAGCACAAAGTTCTAGGCGTGGTACTGTTGTTGGTTTCAGCGGAGCTATTCTTGATTTCGCACACAGAAGCCTTACCATTATTGTACCGTCTGCTGCGGTAGTGCGTATGTAAATCGCAGCTCCATATGCTTTCTCCGAGGCGTCACAAAATACATGCATTTCTTTAGTGCGTGCTACTCTGTGTGCGGCGATATGACGCTGTATTCGTATTGTATCGAGTGCCTTTGAGCTTCGGCTAAATTGAGCCCACTCGTACTGTAAATTGTCGGGTACCACGTCATCCCAATCAAGTTATAAGTCCCATAGTTTTTAGAGTTTTAACTTTGCCATAACCGTGACTGGGCCCAGCAGTCCCAATGGATCGAGTATGTGCGCGATATCCGATAATATTTTGCGCTTTGTATATCGTTCCACCTCATTATACGATAGAGTAATTCGAAATTCATCCACTTGAGGTAGCCATGCAAGGCCTAGGGCTTTGACTTCATGTTCCTTATTATCGGAGAGTTCGAATTTTACTGCTCTATCCTCCATACGTATATTTTTCGTAGGTGCTTCATGATTTGAACACCATTATCTCAACTTAAATCCGCCGGTTGCTAGGATTTCTACGATCTGCTTCTGTTTCTCTAGCAACTCTATAATGCTGTCTGCCCCAAACATGGCGTCGTCCACATACATGTTTTTTCTAATTGCCTCAGCACCCAATGGGGTTTGTCTCTCGAATGATTCGGCCAAAGTGTGAAGACATTTGATGGCTAGATAAGGCGCCGAAGTCATTCCATAAGTGACAGTGTTGAGCTGGAAATATCTTAGGACGTCTTGTGGATTCTCTCTCCACATTATCATCTGGAACTTCCGATCTTCGTCGGCTACTTGGACTTGCCTGTACATTTTCTCGATGTCGGCCGTGCAGACATACCGAGTCATCCGGAATCGCAGCAGGACTGACATAATGTCTTCTTGTATTTTGGGGCCAGTGTGCAATATATCATTTAAGGAAATGTTGGTCGATGTTTTGGCGGATGCATCGAATACTACCCTTAATTTGGTAGTATCGCTGTCTGGCTTAATAACTGAGTGATGTGGTAGGAAGCAATGTGGTCCAGACATGCGCTTAACATTGATCTCAGTCATGTGCCCTAATCTTGCATAGTTTCTCATGAAATTGCAATATTCTTCCTTGAGGCTCAGGAACTTCAGGAGTTTTCGTTCGATGGAAGTGAATCGGCAACGTGCTAGCTCTTTTGACTCTCCTAGAGTTGATGGGTCCTCGGAGAACGGAAGTCTTACAACAAAACGGCCCGATGCTGTTCATTTGGTGGTTTCTTTGAAAAACCTTTCACATTTCCTCTCTTCGGTTGTTTGTGAAGGAGAATCTTCAATCGTCTCGAGTTGCCAAAATCGCTTGATTTGTGCGTTTATGTCGACAGATTCTTGAGTGCATATGTAGCACGATGCTGTATCACGCTCCTGCTGATGGCTGATCCTTCCACCGATAACCCAACCAAATGTTGTACTTTGCAAAATAGGAAGACCTTTTCCAAGATTTATGCGCTCGCTTTTAACGATATCATAATAATGTTCAGCTCCGATCAAGATATCGATTGAGCCCGGTTTCGAGAAGTGTGGATCAGCTAATTTGACGTTGGCAGGTATGCCCCATGTACTTGTGTCCAAATATCTTGAAGGCTGGTTTGTAGTAATTTGTGATAAAATGAATGCCTCAAGCTGCACGGCATACGTTCGCTCCTTGAAACGAATACAGATCGAAGTTCTTCTCGCAGCTGTATCTGTGGTACGGTGGTTGATGGGGCAGACAACGCCCTTACTTTGAAGCTTCTTGGCGAGCTTTTCTGTTATGCAGTTTATTTGCGACCCTGAGTCCAATACTGCTCGGCAATTAATATTTTGGCCGTTACTTGTCGAAACTACCACTTCAATTGTACCTAGCAGTACATAAGCTCCACCATTCGATGCCGTCTGTGTCATCAATGCTGTTTTGATTCCAGATGAGGATGCCTCAGTACGTGGTTTGTTGAAGGCTTTTTTCTCGCTCTTCTTTTTTTCAAGGTCTCGGTGAAGAAGAGTGTTATGCTTCGATTTGCATTTCATGCACACTCCGGCTGTACAGGTGGATGCTCTATGTCCAGGCTTGAGACAATTGCGGCATAACTGATTCTTTTTTCCAACCTCGAGTCTTTGTTGTGCAGATTTGTCTCAAAATTCTTTGCAAGAAAACAGATGATGAGACTGCTTACAGATGTAGCACATCAACTTATCTGAGCTTGTCAGCAATGTAGAAGCTCGACCTTTCGTGGGTTTTCCAATTCTCTCCATGACCCTGTGATTGAGGGTTTCGAGCGATTGAAAACGTGTCTCCAAGAACGATAAAAGGTGCGTCATCGTTTCTAATGACCTTGGATTAACCAAAGATTGCTCATATAAGGAGTAAGTAGTTTTAACCAATTTCTTTGAGACGATGTAGACCAATATCGGATCCCAATGCTGTATTTGGACCCCCAGGGTTTCAAGGCTCATTATACATTCTTTGGTTACGTCATGCAGCCTCTTGATGGTCTGTGCTGATTCGGTTTGAGCAGATGGATGGTTCATCAGTTTATTCAAAAATGACGCAACTAGCAATCTTTTCTTGTCATATCTTTGTTTTAAGATGTCCCATGCTGCCTTGTAATTTTGCCCCGATGCTGGTAAATGTTGGATTAATTCATGGGCTTCTCCGCTGAGATTGCTTATTAGATAGTACATCTTTTGTACTTCACTGATCCTCTGCTTGTCTACTAATTGTGTAAACAGCTCCTTGAACTGTGTCCACTTCAAATAGCTACCATCAAAAGTAGGCACTGATATTTTCGGAAGTTTAATCCCTATCTCAATGGTTCCAGTAGCTGAAGTGCTACTACTTTGCAAGTGTGCTCATTTTTCTTGCATTAAAACTATTGCCTCTTGGATATTGGTGTCGATTTCATCGTACACCATCTTGTCCTCACTGCCTCCGTAACCATCGTATACTTCCCATATGGCCTGGTTGTTCTCATCTAGCAGCCTTTTTTGGTTGGTCAATAAGCCAAGTTTAAATTCGAAAAATTGTCGTGACTGTTCTTCTTTAATTCAATCTTCAATATCGTTGATCAGTTGACGAGCATACGCAACGAGACCTTTTCGTTGTTTCAATAATCGCGCTACACCACTAGCTTCAGTTTCATGCTGTGCATCTGAATGGAGATTTTTCAGTATCTCATTGAGGCTGTCTGAATGCTTGGTGATTATCTCTTTGATCTGATCAAAGCAGTTTTTGACGAAATATGAATGATCACCATGTGTTTAAATGAAAGTGCAAAGCGCTTTGTGGTTCGATTTAAAAATCTTTGAATTCGTGTCAAGTACAGCCAACCTTTGCTTGACGTACTCTTCTGTTTTCCTGTCCTTGCCGTCCTTTTTAAAGTTGGCGAAATTTTGTTCGATTGTTTTTCCCTAATCTAATTGGGCTTTCGCTAATGCCTCCATCTCCGTAATCCACTGAGGATCACGTCGGGGTCACTAAAAAATATGTTTGGATGTGAATTTGCTAATTGGTGATCCACCAATTGCAGGTTGATCTAGTTGATCACCAAATCAAGTATAATTGTCACGAATTCCAATGGGCGACGCTGTAAGTTTAGCTGACCGGATGAATCACCCAGTCAAACTCCAACTTCTACCTAGTAATTCTGCGACCGATGAAATTTGGAACTGCACAAACGCTAATTGCAAAAGATTTCTTCTGACAACAGGTGAAAACACCAATTGTAGAGATCAATATACAATCCCGTTTGTAGCAATCCTGATATTCTGCTAAAATAACGTCCCACAGCAGCCTCACTGCACGAAAAATTAAAAGGCTTGGTCCACGTTTTCCAGCAAAAAACCTAACGGTTATTCGAAACAATTACTTTTATAATAAAATTTTGCTTACTTGACTAAATGACTAGACTAGATACATGTTGTGTATTATTCTCATGTCAAGCCAAAACATTCGTTCGTTAATAGACAATTGTTTCCACGTAATTTGATGATTTGGAATGTCTTCGCGAACGAATGTGCACTTGAGATGACAATGCATTACGCTTAAAATGCTTGCATACATAGATTTTCCCGTCTTGGGAATCTGCTCGTGAGAATTTTGTGTTTATGAAAATAATGGAAGACTTTTTGCTTAGTTCGAATTACAATTTAATTTATGGTGAAATGTATTAATGATTGAGAGTTAATGAATTATGTTTTATTTTTGGGAAATTTGAAAAATCTTAACACCGGCCAGGTAATCTCATTGGACTTTCGACGAAGACAGTGATCGGTATATCACGAAATAGTTAGTGACAGTTGGTAAGAAGCCAAAATTCGAAGGGATTTTTTTTTGGCGAAACCAGTGTTACATCTACATTGATAAGGAAAAACATATGTGTGTTGTTAGTACGCTTATTACGATATCCCACACGGTTTAGCAACACTTTCCTCACTCGTGTGTAATTGACATTAACCCCCTGCTGCCGGGGAAGTGTGTGCGCGGATACGAAGTATGATGTTCAGTTCAATCCAAGTCATAATCAAATCTGAATAAATGCAGCCAACCCAGTCACCATCGCCGCAAGCTGCATACATTCCATCCCAATCACCTACTAAGGCATCCGATCATCACTAAATCAACGAATATGGACCACTTTTTGCCGGATTGTTGGCCGCTTTCGTCAGTGCTGTAGAACTACTAGTTACTAAATTCGTCTATGGAGATGTAGTGTTCTGGCATTTTGACATACTTCTTGTTGCGTGCTTCTTCAATCTTCTGGGAGGTGTTTTCTTCTTCATCCAGGATTTTGGTTGTTAGTAGTTGTTCGTGGCCCAGTAACACGTGCAATATCTGATTACAACCAGAGAAAAAGCTGATATGGGAAAATTCGAAGAACTTACAACAAGTGAGTATGCCATAGCACATCATCAACCCTCAGAAGTAGCTGTTAATCAATTACACCAAAACGGAGAATAGGCATGTGGTAGTCAGAATAAAAGTCATAAATCGATAACAAGTTCTCATTAAAAAAAATCGTGGGCTACAAATTCAGAGTTGAATTTACTGATAGGTTGAATAATAAAATAAAGTTTAACAATGCATAAAATAATTTGCCTGAACTTCAAGGCTCACCTGATGTTGCCAATATGACAACCAAAAATTTCGCTTAAGTGAATATTTAAACATTAATTTATCGAATACATACATCCGTACCCACAAATCTGTTGGGAAGATATGCTAAAATACGTTGACTATAAGAAATCGAAATAAGCTTGAATATTTACTTGTATTATTAAGAATCATGTAAATGAAAAAATCAATAGAATTTGTCCCCAAAATCTCGTATCGTCAATTTTAAATGTTACAATACTGAAAGTTGGTCTTCATTGACCTCTGGTCTCAAGCAAATATTTACAATTCGAATGAAACGCTTTTTGATATTTATGATATATGCATTGAAAGATATGAAGATTACAATTTTGCACAGAATAACAATTTTTAATGAAAGCTTGTGACCTTTAATAAGTTTTAGCCCTACCTAAATTCACCTTTATATATGGTTATCCAATAAAATTTCTAACTCTTGTTTAGTGTGTTAACTTCTAATGCTGATCATTTTGCAAGTCCAAGTTCGTCTAGTAGAGGAAAGATGAAAACGTCAGCAGCAGGCTATACCTAAGTCGGGCGTTTGTCTCCAAAGCAATATTGAACAGTATTGGGGGAAGCCTATCCAATGTGGCTATATAATTATTACCCGCATATTATACAGAAACCGAATAAAGAGAAATAATCTATGGTTTTGAAATCTACAGAAAACCGAATAATGTGTACCCCGCATAATGATCGCTTAAATTCTTAATATCCAAATTTCATGACTTCGTTGGAATATCAGAAAAATTTCACACTTCTTAGCTTTCTTCACTGTGTCATCATTTCCTATGCAAATTTTGTTTGTCCAATTATTTGTTTTGAATAGCGCAGGCAAGAAAGATCCACCAATTTAATTTATCCCATTATCAAAGTGATATTCTCGATTAAACGTGAGCAATCACCTCAACTCGGCCTTAATTTTTATTTCGCCGATTTCCCAGGAATTTTCGAATTAAGTTTTCATTTTCTACAGATCTTTTATTTGAATACCATGGTTACCAGTGTTTTGAAGGAAGTACTCCAAAGAAAAAAAAAAATATCTTTCATAATTTTCATGTATTTATAAATCTAATCCCACTGACTTGTGCAAGAAAATAATTTCTTTCATTTCATTCTCATAGGGCTTTTACGAATTCCCTTCAATAAGACCAACAGATTTCAATCCTATCCTCATTTTACTTCAGATGTAATCAGTGCGTATACGTGAAACAAAAAGCATATAAATATTAAACATAGTACACAAAACAACACGAAAAGAACTTAATAAACGAACAAAATAACACGATAAATTTTAAAATCCAGTCAAACATAAGACAACCCTATTTTCTTACTTATTTATTAGATAGAATTATTAAAATAAAGTATTAGGGATGTTTATATAAACAGGATGTAAATAACTATAAGTAATTTATTAATCATATCCTAATTAACTTAAGGACTATTTGTTAATCCGAATTATTTGTTTTATTTATTCTCATGATGACTTAAAATTAACAAATGCCATTGATTCAAGCAAGCTTATTTTAATTAATACGGAATTGGAAATTGAAAAGAATAAACTTCCCAGTGATGAGTTACTTAACCCAACATTAACTATGACTTTTGAATAAATTTGATTCAATAAGAAAATAAGAAAGAAAGGATTCATTTCAGTTACTTGTTAAATTTATTTATATCCTTATTCAAACAATTAATATCCAAACATAGAACTTATTAATCGGATTGAAAACACGCAAATGACTCCTTTGCTTTTTTTTATTGTGAAATTTTTGTAATTTCTGATTCGGGAGTATCTAAAGGTTATAACAGTCATACATTTTGTGTAAAGTACTTAAATTTTTCTTAGAACGATAGTGTTAAATGAATATGGGAAAATTAAAAGCAATCGATTAAGAAGAAAATAAAACAAAAAGAGGTTACCAATAAAACGAATTGCTAATATAAACACGACTTTCTTCTCCAGCGGCCCTTCTTTTTCAGAGGCAGTGGGAGTGCATGGTAAGTATGCCGTGAAGAGGGTGGGGTTTTGAAAAATCCGCGGATGGCCGGTTTCGCGTCGCGTGTGGTACGCGGTACCTTCTTTTGCCTTGTTTTCTTTCTTAGCGTAGATTTCTTCGGGATTGTAATAACGTAGTGTATTTTTCGGTACCGCGTCGGTAAAATTCGGGAACGCGAAATTGAATTTAGGTTTTTGTGATTGACTGAATTGATGAAGAAATACGGAATAAAGTAAAGTAGGTTTCTTTTCCATATGTTTGTGTTCTCGACGCGTTTGAAACGGGCATGTAATGGTGGCTGAAATATGTAATTGAGCGTAATCCATTTAAAGACCTGCGATCGAAATCCTCTCCGATCTAGCTGGCCGACAAGCAGCCACCGCGAAATGGATTACGGGTGCACGGACTGGTTGACCGGTTGGTATCATTCGTTGGCACGACTCAGGTTTCACGTCTAGAACCGATGAGAGGTCGGTTTTGACTTCGTTCGTACGAATTTAGATGGAAAAACATTACAAACGGTGCCCAACGTGGGGCAAAACATCCTAAGGGGGTAAAAGATTCGCATCTTCTGACAATTTGGTACTGTACGGAGGATCTATGGTACCTTGGTCCTCGAGCCCCACAGACAGGAGCAGCGGAGTTGTGTAATACACCCTTGCAGTCGCTTCACGTGAGTTGTGGCTTCCGCTCTCCTTTGTTTGATTTTTTTGTTTCGCGACAGAATCCTTCCGACGTGTTGTGCCAGGTTGACACCTGTAAGGACCTTCTGTTTTCTTGCTGGAACTGTCAGCCAGATGGGGTTCCCTTATCGGCCTTGAATCTCAAGAAAATAGATGGCTACCTTGCCTTTTATGTCGCGGAAGGATTTTACTCATCTTTTTATGCGTGATTTTTTTTCGTGGTAGGGAGGTGTAGGCATTTACGCCCGCCGAGTCTGGCAGTGTGGGACTCCCATGGAGGATACCCTTGGATTACCCACTAAACACCGCCCCTGTCAATCTGAGAACCTAGCCTGGAACCGTTTGACACATTACTTCGGGCCAGGTCTCGTTTTGTTACACCGTGGGGCGCCTTCAAGCTGGGGAATCCCTTTCCTAGCGGGAGGGGAGAGGGGAAGGGGAAATGCCAGAAGAGCGATCCCTCAGCCCCAGCGCTGTGAGTCCCTTTTATATTTTAGGACTGCCCGAGCATAATGTGCCACCTGGTTCCATTTGTCAACCGATTCGAGCATCACCGCAACTATATTATCCGGGGTGAGCTCTCCCATCTCCCTGTAGAGTTCCGTTCGCAGCCTGACCCATTTTGTACACGCAAAAAATGTGTGACAGGCATAGTCCTCCTCTCCTGGGCAAAACCGACAATCGGGAGACCGTGACTTACCGACCTTGTGCAGGTAAGACTGAAAACACCCGTGCCCGCTCAAAAGCTGGGTCAGATAGAAGTCAGTCTCACCATGCTTTCGATTTAGCCACGGTCTCACATCCGGGATGAGGCGCGCAGTCCACCTTCCCTTCGTGCGATTCCTCCAAGACTGCTGCCAATCGTTGAGCGAGCGTTGTCTCTCCTCGCGGACAACCATCTCCCTCGCATCCTCGTTTCGGCGCAGGTAAATAGAGCGGCGCTCTCTAGCAAGGAGGGCGACAGGTATCACGCCTGCAATCACTCTCACCGCCGAGTCAGAGACTGTTGGATACGAAGATGCAATTCTTAGTGCTCCTCTTCTCTGTACCTGTGCCAATCGTTTTCGGCATACCTCCTTGCTGAGAGCGTCGCCCCATACCTCTGCTCCGTACAGTAGCACTGACCCTACAGCACTCATCAAGAGGCGTCTTCTTGATGGGCTGGGTCCCCCTACGTTGGCCATAAGTCGACTCAGGGCCGATATTCTCGAAGCAGCCTTCTCAGCCGTTGCCCTGATTTGCTCAGAGAAACTCATCTTCGAGTCGATCAGTAGCCCCAGGTACTTCACCGCTGGCTTCGATTCGATTTGTATATCTCCAATACTGATCATCCTTACTCTAGGGATTCTCTTTTTTGTCAAGATGACCACTTTGATTTTCTCCAAAGCTAAACTGAGCTCCAGTCCCTCACTCGGCGCATTAGCATACCTAGCCTAAGTTGCGCTTGTTCAACGGTGCGTCCGGTGACCAGAGCCGCAACCTCATCCGCATAGCCGACCAAGCGCGACTCATCTGGCATCTCAAGTCTCAGAAGCCCGTCGTAAGACACGTTCCACAGGTCCGGACCAAGGATAGATCCCTGGGCAACACCCGATGTAATTTCCATCCTTCGTAGGCCCTGTGTCGTGTCGTAGAGCAGGCTTCGGTCCTTTAGGTAGTTCCTCAGAAGCCGCATTAGATATTCTGGAACTTGAAAAGAGTTTTCCAGCGTGTCCAGAATATCCACCCATCTAGCGGAGTTGAAGGCATTCCTGACGTCGAGTGTCACCAACAGGACGATCCGTCGCTTGGCGCGACTATATGCCTCTGCCTTTTGGACCGCGTTCACCACCTCTGCAATCGCATCAATGGTAGAACGTCCTGCTCTAAAGCCGTACTGCCAAGGAGATAGGTCCCCAGCAGCACGAATCGCGTCAGTGAGTCTTCCTTTGATGAGTTTCTCTACATTTTCCCAGCCGTGTCTAGCATGCATAACGGGCGGTATGCAGACGGTGATTCGGGATTTCCCTTCCCCTTGCTGATCAGCACGAGCCTCGCCACCTTCCATCGTACCGAGAAAGCCCCGTCCCGTAGGCAAGCGTTGAATGTGCTGAGCAGCAAGTCAGGACAATGGTGATAGACGAGCCGCAACACCTCAGCTGGAACACCATCGTGATAGATGAGTGGTTTCGGTTCAACGTTCGGCGGCATATGCTGGAGTTGCGAAGCCCGGAATGCTTCCACGTGTCGGGATTTTTGACCGCATACACAGCTGTTATGGTGACGCTACCACTTTTAACGTAGATTAGAAACGGTTTTGTAATGTATGTGGGTTGGGGATAGCATCAGTAAATCGGTCGGAAGCACTCTTTTCTCAGCAGACTACCATTCACTCTCATTTCCCTATGAGGGAGTTGGCGTTGCTGGAAGGGAAAGTGTTGAACAAATAAATTTATTTTTTCTTATATATACCAAATAGCTCGCCACTATCGGGCACTAAATTTAGCAATAAGTCTTTTATATACATATCGTTTTTTTTTCTTTGAAGGAAGGAGCAGTTTCTTCTAGAAGCGACACCTACCAGCCTAAACCAAGCTCAAACATGGCAACAAAACGAATGCCGGACAAACGTTGGACCCGTTCTAAGACGGTGCAAATCGCTAACTGCGGTATTTGCTTCAAATTCGTGGTCAAGGGCGCATCAAGCTTGCGATTGGAGTGTGGTCACTTGTTTCATTGCGCCTGTGTCTAGCAGCTCTTACTGACGTCCGAGCTCTGTCCACTACACCGACGCCTGATAGATCAAACTGCCATAGACGCTCCCCTCGGAACGCACGTCCTGACGCGCGGAGCAGTGGCAAAGGAACCGCAAAATGTTGAACCGCCTCAACCACTGTTGAATATCCAAGGAGCTGTGGGTGGAGAAGTTCCTGTTGCCGTTGCCCCGGCCGAGGTTTCGACAGCGCCTTCCACCAACTCCATCAACGACACAATCCTGAATTTACTGCAAGGGATGTCCGAGAGGATCGGACACTTGGAGAGAATATTCAAAAACATCCAGATCAACCAACTCCCCAGCCGCGTAAGAACTCCGTCTGGGAGCCAAATCCAAGTGCGGCTATGCCCCACTCTAGACCGGCTGATAATTGGACCCTTCCTCCAAGGAACTCGGGAATGGATCCCAGAGCCTCCAAGTATCGACTTCGATACAGCAGTGCACCTCCACTGATACCCACAGTGGCCGATTTGGTCCCTTACAGCAGGTCCATCGATGATGCGATTCACCCCGCGAACGTATCGACATCCATCGGAGACCCTACGCCATGTATCATGGAGAGTTGGCACCTTAGCTTCAGCGGTTTTAACTCGACGACACCGGTGGACCGGTTCCTGTTTAGAATGTAGGCTCTAGTCACCAGTACACTGGAAGGCGGCTTCTCGGCTTTTTCTAGACACGCACACCTCCTGTTCAGCGGGGATGCTGCGGAGGTGTACTGAAGTTTCATAGATTCAATGCCACGCCCCGATTGGAATCCTTTCTATGCAGCCTTCTACAACCGCTTTGACGACAGCTTCACTGAAAGAGAGCTACAGGAACAAGTGAGGAAACGCAAGCAAGTCGCCCACAAACCATTCGGCCAGTTATATACCAGTATATTGCGCTTAAGCACTCGGTTTCGAACACCCATGCTCGGGGACGAACTGGTGAAAATCATCAGGAAGGATATGCGTTGGGAGCTTCAGAACAGTCTCCCTCATGCGCTCATTCACACCGTACAGGGATTACGCCTCCTCGCCCGTAGGCAAGAATAGTTAGCTGAGCGGTGAGGAACCTTCCGTCCACAACCTTGTATGACGAGACATAATCCACGAAATAATAATACCGCGGAGTTAATGGCAGCGGATCACATAATTGACGACCCGAGGAGTGGAGCACTCTGGGAGCACGAGTTCGCAGCAATGATTGACCGACCATTCGTTGAAGCAGTTACAAGTCCGATGGTCTGTTGGAACTGCTGACAACCGGGGCATCGGTTCTATGCATGTCCAGCGGAACCGACGATCTTCTGTTACCGATGCGGAAAGGCAGACAGTTATGCACCAGATTGCGTGGATTGCAAGTTACGAAAAAACTTGCCAGCGAGTGCCGCGACCACCCGTCGGCACTCCTACAGCCCGAATGAACCAAAACTGAGCATATTACTAGTTGCGACAAAGCCCCAGACACAGCCCCAACCTTACTGACTCACCCGCTGGGGGAGTGCCGGTCGACAAGAGCACTCTTACAGGCTAGCATTCTTTGGGGACTCCCACCCCCACGTACCCAAGGAAATTCCCGCAGGGGGAGTGCCCGTCGACAAGAGCACTCTTGGAGGCTAGCGTTCTTTGGGGAGTGCCATCCCACGGA
Organism: Odontomyia ornata; assembly: GCA_963969285.1. Classification (NCBI taxonomy): domain Eukaryota; kingdom Metazoa; phylum Arthropoda; class Insecta; order Diptera; family Stratiomyidae; genus Odontomyia; species Odontomyia ornata. The sequence goes on from OZ017743.1 coordinate 48,737,839, forward strand.
CCCGAGGATATAGGGGGTGCGGTGAGGTTCCCTCCTGGGATAGGTCACGACTCTGATTGAATCTGGACTACGCTTTGGACAACGAACTGGAATTGACGCTTTGGGCTGGTGGATGTGATGGTTTGAACCTAGTTGCTTTGCACAGTAGCGCCGAGGTGAAACTCGTATGTGAATGGCTCCAATTCAACTATCAGACTGTCTCCGTCCCGGTAAAACCTTGGTCGTGTCGGTTCGGTTGAGACGGACTCCTGATAAACACTAGTCTGGCTCTGAGCACTTGTCCCCATAAGGGCTTGTGCCAACCCTCGCATGACCTCCCTGCTCTGCAAAGATAACCATGGGACCACAAAGGCGACTAGACACACGAACGGAGATCGTGGCTCCGAGGGAGGACCCAACAACACTGGAGCAAACAAAATCAAAAGACCAAAAACATCCAAAAAAAGAGCAGAAATAATAACAACGATGACGCAACCAGCGGTTGCAGGCATCATGTTAACAGAAGAAGAAGAATAACACAATGACAGTGAAGGCAGACAAAAAACGGAGAATAACAGACAGTCTGGTTCAGACTGAGATTCCTGCGGCGTTTGGGCGCAGCGGAAAATTGATGCGACCGCCAGAGCGTCCTATTAAGGAAAAGCGGGAAACTCTGCAGGACGCTTCAGGTGTTCGAGCGGTGGAAGATGATATAAAGAGCACCGGAAATCCGATTGTAACTGCTGCGATTATTACCTAAGCGACCAATACAAGGGCCACACATCCCAATATAACAAAGAAACATTCTGAAGCCAACGAGGAGACTACGGCACGAAAAGCAACGAGTGACCAGACACCATGTGATTGCACCGCCAACGACGAAAATGGGGCGGAAGTACTGCATTCGGAAAAAAAACGCGATAACCTCTCCCAAAGATGGTCTTAAAGTACAATTACCGCCCAACGATACGAAGAAGAAAGGCTACTCCAAAAAACGGGAGATGTTCTGAAAAGAATAAAATCTGCATGCGACACCCCAAAAATCGACAAAGCAGTAAAGGTGGGGCTCCTTGAACTAGAGGAGCTCCTATATCATATAGGGCACTATCAGAGGAGCTGGTTAAGGGCCGAAGACGAACATAAGGCTCAAAAGGTGCTTGAGGCGAAATTTAAAGGCGGTATGCAGATAGCTCCACCATTAAAAGTCGATAAAAGAATGGCGTCTAGCCCAATCGAAGGAGATCGGGATAAAAGAAGGAAGGAAGAGGCATTTGATGGGCCTGGAGTACTAGATCACGGGTTCCAGACAGTGCTTACAAAAGAAGTGAAGAAAGCCGCAAAGAAACTCCTTCAAAAAAATCCAGAGAGTAAAGTTCGCACGGACGCCCAATCAGATAAAGCACCAGATGCAAAACAGGAGAGGCAGAAGCCCCGATGAAGACCCTGGCAGCAGACACTGCTCGTAAAGCCCCAAAATGGCCGGTCCTACGTTGAGGTACTGCGGGACATCAGGGGAAACGTAAGGCCCGAAGACACCAATACTACCATTAAAGTAGTACGACCATCGCGGTTGGGCCACATACTGGTCGAATTCGGAGCAGAGGCCGGCAATATAGAAGCATTATGCGACGCAGTGAAGAAAACCCTCGGCAAAAGTGCAACTGTAGCCCCGCTCGAGTCAATGGCAATGATCGAAATACGAGACATTGACTGCGTCACGGATCTGACCGAGATAGAAGATGTCATCAAAAGGGAGTTCCCTAGCGAGCTCCCTAACTAGAAAACAACAGAGGACAACGCATGGCCATAGTTTACTTGACCAAAAAGGATGCCAAACAATTCCTAAACAAGGGCAAAGTCCGAATAGGTTGGGTTGTCTGTAGGATACGGCGAAGAGCAACGCATCTTCAATGTTTCAAATGCCTTGGTTACGGTCACATCACACTAGTATGCAAAGGACCCGATAGGAGTTTCCTATGTTACGAATGCGGTGGAACGGGACATAATAGAAAAAGAGTGTACGAAGGAGGCAAACTGTATTCTTTGCAAAGATGCTGATCCAAAACCTGATTTTGGACACGTCTTGGGATCAGGAAAATTCCGGGTGTTCCAGGAAGCCCTAGCCAAGGCAAGATCAGAGCTCCGATGACCCGCATCTTGCAGTTAAACCTACATCGCAGTTCAACCGCCCAAAATCTGCTTGAGCAGTTTGCGACGGACACGAAAGCCAACTTCTTGCTGCTGATTGAGCAACACCATGATAAAACTCCCGCATTATGGTATTCTAATGAAACTGGTACTGTCGCCATCTGGGTTCGGAATAGTGATTTTCAAGCGGAGAGTTGTGGATGGAGGGATGGTTTCGTGTGGGTTCGGCGCTCAGGGACCACCTTCTTTAGTGTGTACCTAATGCCTAACGAATCGATATCATCTTTCCAAGCCAAGTTTAATGCTCTAGAGCGCGCTGTCTTGAACGCAGAGGACAAAGTGCTCGTTGGGGGCGAATTCAACGCTAAAGCAATCGAATGGGGCATGCCTCAGACGGATCCGCGGGGAAAACGAATCCTGGAAATGGCGGCCAGGACGGCCCTCGTCGTACTGAACTCCGGAAACACGCCGACTTTCCGCCGTATTGGCTGTGAGGGAACCATACCGGACGTGACATTCGCCTCCGAGTCCCTAGTACGAAGGATACACAACTGGAAAGTATTAGAGGACTACTCAGCCAGTGATCATCAGTGCATTCTGCTTGAGATAAGTGATGCTGTGTCCCGACGTTCATACTCTCGGCCTTCTAAAACTGGATGGAACATCGGAAGGATGGACGTCGAGAGGTTTGTCGAGGTGCTCACAGCAGGTGACCCTCTGCAGGGAGCTCCGGAGGGGACGAAAGAACTGGCAGCTTATGACGTGGTAAACTCTTCTATGAGCATCATTACGACTACTTGCTATGCTTCTACGTTCCATTGAAGACCCCGGCACGGCAAGCCTCCAGTGTACTGGTGGTCAACTGAAATCGATGAAAAGTGAAAGGAGTGTCCCAAGCTTTGAAGTGAGGCTCAACGGGCGTGGAACGGTAACGAGGCATGCAACTGGCTGGCAGCATATAAGTCGGCCAGTAAATGCCTTCGCAAACTGATCAACAGTAGCAAGGCTCGTTGCTGGCAAGACCTAGTGGACAATGTGAACAAGGATCCATGGGGCCTTGGCTACAAGCTGGTCAGGCGGAAACTTGGTGCCCTACGGAAACCTTGTATACATGACGCGGAAAAGATGGACGCGATAGTGCGGGGACTCTTCCCCGTCCAGCCCGTCCATGTTGACGCTATCCATGGTGAAACAGCAACAGAGTGCCCACTCTTCACACAGCTGGAACTGGAAGAGGCAGTCCTCTCATTGAAAGCGAGGAAGGCTCCAGGTCCAGATAATGTTCCAGCTGAGGTGTTGCGGCTTGCCTATCACCATTGTCCTGACTTGCTGCTCAGCACATTCAACGCTTGCCTACGGGACGGGGTTTTCCCGGTACGATGGAAGGTGGCGAGGCTCGTGCTGATCAGCAAGGGGAAGGGAAATCCTGAATCGCCGTCCGCATACCGCCCGTTATGTATGCTAGACACGGCTGGGAAAGTGCTAGAGAAACTCATCAACGGAAGACTCACTGATGTGATTTATGCTGCTGGGGACCTATCTCGTCGGCAGTACGGCTTTAGAGCAGGACAGTCTACGTGTGATGCGATTGCAGAGGTGGTGAACGCGGTCCAAAGGGCAGAGGTATATAGTCGCGCCAAGCGACGGATCGTCCTGTTGGTGATACTTGACGTCAGGAATGCCTTCAACTCCGCTAGATGGGTGAATATTCTGGATACGCTGGAAAACTCTTTTCAAGTTCCAGAATATCTAATGCGGCTTTTGAGGAACTACCTAAAGGACCGAAGCCTGCTCTACGACACGACACAGGCCCAACGAAGGATGGAAATTACATCGGGTGTTGCCCAGGGATCTATCCTTGGTCCGGACCTGTGGAACGTGTCTTACGACGGGCTACTGAGACTTGAGATGCCAGATGAGTCACGCTTGGTCGGCTATGCGGGTGATATTTCGGCTCTGGTCACTGGTCACCGTTGAACAAGCGCAACTTAGGCTAGGTATGCTAATGAGCCGAGTGAGGGACTGGATGCCTGCTGGCGGGCTCAGTTTAGCATTGGAGAAAACCGAAGTGATCATCTTGACAAAAAAGAGAATCCCTAGAGTAAGAATGATCTGTATTGGAGACATACAAATCGAATCGTAGCCAGCGGTGAAGTACCTGGGGCTACTGATCGAATCGAAGATGAGTTTCTCTGAGTGAATCATGGCAAGGGCTGAGAAGGCTGCTTCGAGAATATCAGCTCTGAGTTGACTTATGGCCGACGTAGGGGGACCCAGCCCATCAAGAAGACGCCTCTTGATGAGTGCTGTAGGGTCTGTGCTACTGTACGGAGCAGAGGTATGTGGCGACGCTCTCAGCAAGGAGGTATACCAAAAACGTTTGGCACAGGTACAGAGATGAGGAGCACTGAGAATTGCATCTTCGTATCCAACAGTCTCTGACTCGGCGGTGAGAGTTATTGCAGGCGTGATACCTGTCGCCCTCCTTGCCAGAGTGTACGCTATCTACGTGCGCCAATACAAGGGCCCGAGGGAGATGGTTGTCCGCGAGGAGAGACAGCGCTCGCTCAACCATTGGCAGCAGTCTTGGTCAAGGTGGACTGCGCACCTCATCCCGGATGTGAGACCGTGGCTTAATCGAAGGCATGGTGAGATTGACTTCTATCTGACCCAGCTTTTGAGCAGGCATGGGTGTTTTCAGTCTTACCTGCACAAGATCGGTAAGTCACGGTCTCCCGATTGTCGGTGTTGCCCAGGAGAGGAGGACAGTGCCTGCCACACATTTTTCGCGAGTACAAAATGGGTCAGGCTGCAAGGAAAACCCTACAGGGAGATGGGAGAGCTCACTCCGGATAGTATAGTTGTGGTGATGCTTGAATCGGTTAAGAAATGGAGCCAGGTGGCACATTATGCTCGAGCAGTCCTAAAATATAAATGGGAATCACAGCAGCAAGAGACACTGGGGCTGGGGGATTGCTTTTCCGGCACTTCCTCTTACCCTCCCCCTCCCGCTAGGGAAGGGACTCCCCAGCTTGAAGGCGCCTCATGGCGTAACAAAACGAGACCTGGCCCGAAGTAATGTGTCAAACGGTTCCGGGCTGGGTTCTCAGGTTGAGAGGGGAGATGTGTAGTGGGTAGTCCAGTCACCTTCTTGCGAGTATTGGAGTCCCACACTCTGTGCATAAATGGCATTCACCTCCCTACCACAAAAAAAACCTTGCTGACTCGTACCGCCACACACAGTTCTCCTGAAGTTCCGCAGCTGACGTCACACGTTGTCGAGGCGGACGCACAGGAGAATGGCAGCGAGACGAAGGTCCCTTGGCATGCTAAGCCCTTCCATGTCAGCCTGCGGGCCTATTTTGCAACTCATCAGCACATCTTCAATGAGGAGATAGTAACAACTACCCCACCGTGAAGAAAGCGAGCCACGCGTTGGATGCAGAGCTTCTGGAGAAGGGTCAGGCAGTCGAGGATGGCGTTGCGGGCAATACACTTAGACGAATTATTAAAGGATGACGTTTGACCATATGCGTCAGTTCACCTCCTGCAAATGCAACTGGTAGTCGATACGGGAGCCAGTGTGAATCGCATATCAGCCGGTTTTGCAGGGGAGGTGCTGGCAACTCACGCGGACCAAATCCATCATTTTACTACCTGGTTAAGCATGGCGGATGGAACTCGTCACTCCGTAGTGGGGAAAATCACGACGGATGTCACATTTAAAAGGGTAACTAAGCCTCTGGAATTTTCTATTATCCCCCAATTAACCCAGAATTTTTACGCAGGGGTGGATTTCGTTCGAAAATTTAACTTGGTTCCGGCACTGTCTTCTAGCATGGCACTGGATTCCGTTGCCACTATTCCTGACGCAACTCCAACTTCCCAATAACTACGACATGCACTGGATGTGAATTAACAAGTGCGACTTGACTCGGCTATATTGGCTTTTCCATCACATGAGAGTGAAGGTCTCGGCGAGACGGCCCTGGTTTTTCACATAGCAGATGTGGGGGATGCTAAACCCATAAAGCAGAGACATTTTGCCACATCTTCGGTGAAGGAAAAGTCGTTATATGCCGAAGTTGATCGAATGCTAGCACTAGGCGTGATCGAAGAATCGCAGAGCGCGTGGGCTTCCCCGGTTACCTTAGTTGTCAAGCCGAACAAGGTTCGGCTATGCTTAGATGCCAGACGTTTGAACGCTGTCACTGTCAAGGACGCGTGCTCTCTACCGTTGATTGAAGGCATCTTGAGTCGATTGCCTAAAGCCCATTACATCCCGAGTTTAGACCTCAAGGACGCTTTCTGGCAAATCCCTTTAGACCCTGGCTCAAAGGAGAAAACAGCCATCACGGTCCTAGGCCGCCCACTGTATCAATTTGCGACCATGCCATTCGGATTGTGTAATACCCCTCAGACAATGACGCGCCTTATGGATAAGGTGATACCACCGCATTTACGGCACCAAGTTTTTGTATATTTGGACGATCTGCTGCTTATAACCAATTCCTTTAACGAACACCTCGACCTGCTTCAGGAAGTGGCTTTCCACATCCGGAGGGCAGGGTTAATAATCAACATACAGAAGAATCAGTTTGTTATGACAGAGGTGAAGTATTTGGGCCACATCATTGGTCATGGCAACATCAAGACCAACCCAGACAAGACTTAAGCGGTTGACGCTTTTCCTCTACCCAAGGCCACCAAGCAGCTACGCCGATATCTAGGCTTATGTCTCACAAGCTGAACCCAGTCCAGCGGAACTACATGGCCTCCGAGCAGGGATGCTTGGCGGCTGTGCTGGTGGGGAAATCCCTTTGAAATCGTCAAGGACCACGCGTCTCTGAAATGGCTGATGAGCCAGACTGGTCTCCACGGGCGTTTCGCCGGATGGGCCTTGAAATAACAGGCGTTTGACTTCACGATTAGACACCGTAAGGGAAGGCAGCACATTATCAAGGATGTTTGCCCCTGAAGGAGCCGAGTTGGCCCAGGAGGACGACAGCCCCCTATGGATGGATTCCAGTGCCTGCATATAGATCTCATCGGTCCGTACCCTCACTCGACTTAAGGATGCACGGGAGCTGCCGTGTTCCTGGATCAATTGTCCAAATTCCCAATTATCGAACCAATTCGAAACCTGCACACTAGCTCAACAGTCAGCTTCCTGGAATATCGCGTTTTCCATATATTCGGAGTACCGGAAAAAGTGGTCTCCAACAAGGGAGTTCAGTTCACCTCGGCTAGATCTCGGCATCTAGTGGACAAGTATGGCATTATTCATCAGTGAACCTCCGTTTATTCCCCGCAAGCCAATGCATCCGAATGGCTGAACCGCACCCTCGTAGTCGCCATTCGTGCCTACATCAAGCTGGATCACAAGGACTGGGATCGCAGGGTTTCCGCCATCACCTGTGCCCTGCGTTCGTCAAACCACTCCACCACGGGTATCTCCCCGTACTACTCCCCTACGTACTACTTCGGCCAGTACATGATCTGCCACGGAAACTCGTACCGGCTATTGCGGCAGTTAAAAGGTTTTGAAGACCCAATAGTGGTATTGAAGCCGCACGAAAGACTCCAAATTCCACCAGAACAAATTCGTGAGAAGATCGAAGACAATAAACGAGTGGGGGAGGAGCGTTATAAACTGGGATCCCATCCTTCGTGCTTCAAGGTAGGTGACGAAATCTACCGACGGAATTTCAGGCAAAGTGAAGCAAGCCGGCATTACAGCGCCAAACTAGACGAGAAGTTCGTGAAGTGTTGTGTCCTATAAGTTTTAAGTCCCACGTGGTATTTCATTGCGGAGCTGGGAGTCTACCATGCCAAAGACCTACGATGGTGAAAAGTGACATCAAAGAGTTTCTTCCTTCTCGTCGTTGTGCCCCGCTGTTATCTGCTGCGTAGCATCGATCGCCTTCACCTGGGCTCAAAATTTCAGCGCCCTCTTCGGACTAGAAGGTGCCCTGGGAAGATTTGCCATCCACAAGTCACACGACCTCTTCGGGCGCCATACAAGTAAAGCCATTTCCAAAGCGATATGAAGTACAAAATTTTTTGTGGTTACCCGCCAGGTAACCTCAGTGGACTTTCGACGAAGACAGTGATCGGTATATCGCGAAACAGTTAGTGACAGTTGGTAAGAAGCCAAAATTCGAACGGATTTCTTTTTGGCGAAACCATTGTTACATCTGTATTGATAAGGAAAAACATATGTGTGTTGTTAGTACGCTTATTACGATATCCCATAAGGTTTAGCAAAAATTTCCTCACTCGTGTGTAATTGACATTAACCCCGTGCTGCCGGGGAAGTGTGTGCGCGGATACGAAGTATGACGCACAGTTCGATCCAAGTCATAATCAAATCTGAATAAGTGCAGCCAACCCAGGCACCATCGCCGCAAGCTGCATACATTCCATTCCAATCACCTACGAAGGCATCCGATCATTACTAAATCAACGAATATGGACTACTTTTCGCCAGATTATTGGCCGCTTTCGTCAGTACTGTAGAACTACTAGTTATTAAATTCGACTATGGAAGTAGTGTTCTGGCATTTTGATATACTTCTTGTTGCGTGCTTCTTCAATCTTCTGGGAGGTGTTTTCTTCTTTATTCATGATTTTGGTTGTTAGTAGTTGTTCGTGGCCCAGCAACACGTGCAATATCTGATTACACACAAGCAACCAGAGCAAAAACTGATATGAGAAAATTCGAAGAACTTGCAACAAGTGAGGATACCATAGCACATCATAAATCGATAACAAGTTCTTATATAACTAAAAAAATCCCCGTTGGCAGCACCAGCCGGAAAGGTAAATTTCTCATATGTAGCGTAAGGTTTCGAAAAAGAAATTGGCTTATCTACTACTGGACTTCTTATTGCAATTTTTGTAGCACTACATGGGTATTTATTAACAGAAAGGAACTGCCGCCGTTAGTATTGGGAGACCCTTCATAGAGGCGCAAATATTTTGCTAATGAAATTGAGTTGCACACGTATGGATCACATATTGAAAATCGGCGGGTAATAAATTGTTATAAACATATTTATACTCGTTTCGCCCTTCTCATATTTGCTGTTTATACATTTGACAGTGGTTGTCAAACAAAGGTGATAACTTTTTGGCTTAAATAGCTCAAATAGTTAATTTCAAAAGATTTCCATAAAAGTTTAATCAGCACTTGCATTGCCATTAATATATACATTTTCGATTCTTTTCTGAACCATCAGGGGCCGTTATTTTGAATTTTTATTGAAAACGGCTGCTAAAATTATTAAGCTGTAAATTTTCGAATTTTTTATTTGTCATCCGATTTGCATAATTAAATTAAATTAACTTGCCTTAATAACTTATAATTTCAAGTTTTATCGGAATCTGTTGAGAAACTTGGCTGCTAGCGGGCTACAGAAATAAAAAAAATGTTTATGTCACCTCCCTGTATGGGGAGACCCCCTTAAACACTTTAAAATATGTTCTTACACTGCAAATTTCAAGAGGCACCACTTTTGACCTACGTAGAAAATTTCCTCATTCTAGCTCATGTGGTTTGCGAGAAAACTTGTGACACACGAACAAACGGACGGACGGACAGACAGACAAGTCGCGATTTTATAATTTTTTAGGGTATTGTTAAAAATATTTTACAATATTTAAAAAATATTTTGATTTATAAATACGTTCAAGATAAGTCATTTAAAACGTTTCCATGAAAAAAATTCATTATTTCAGTTGCTACTAAAATAGCAAATTGCGCTTGTTCCTGACCTTTGGGGGCCGCCATTTTGAATGCATGCATTTGATTTTGGACAATTTTGAATCTCTGTGGGCTAGGGCCTCATCAATCAATGTGCCAAATCTCGTTCAAATTTGAGTTTCTCTCTAGACAGGGCAAAATAATTCAATTTTTAGTGAAAATGGCAGCTTAAAAATATTGGGTTTTAAATTTTCGACTTTTTTTTCATTCAATTTTAATAATTTTCTACATAATACAAGAACATGGTACAGAGATCCATAATCATTTTGAAATTTGCACATGCATGATCACCAAAATATTAAAAATTGTAGATCCATGTAATGCCTATCTTGAAACCAAGTTTCATATATATCAAATTAAAATTGCGACTTTTAAAAGCCTTGGAAGTTTTGAGTTTCAACTGGCCGCCATTTTGTCTTTTGTGACCTGACCTCCAAATTTTTTACGCAATACTTTAGATGCTCATAATTTCTATCTAAATGCTGAATTTCATGAAAATCTGTTGGAAGCTTTGACCACTATTACAACAACAACATTTTGCACGTTTTCCGACCTTTGAGCGGCCGCCATTTTGTTTCTGCCGTACCGACTTTGGATTTTTTATTGTGAGATTCATCACATATATCAGTGAACCTTTGTACCAAATTTCATCCAAATCGGAGCTATACTTTGGTCAGAACAGAAATCACAATTTTTCGTCTAAAATGGCCGCCATTTTGTTTTTTCCCAGCCGATATAGCTGGTTCACAAAATTGACCGAGATATTAATCCAATACACCTTTTCTGAAAATTTGGTGAAAATCGGAGCAAAAAAAAATTGCAACCTCTAGCGTGGTCACAAATTTCGTTATATCCCATATATCTATATATGTATATATATATATATATATATATATATATATATATATATATATATATATATATATATATATATATATATATAAATATATATATATATATATATATATATATATATATATATATATATACATATATATACTCGTATATATATATATATATATATATATATATATATATATATATATATATATATATATATATATATATATATATATATATATATATATATATATATATATGATGCTCTCCGCAATAGGTAAATTTCTCTCGAGAAATTTACCTAACAATCATGGGCTAAAAATTCAGAGTTGAATTCCGTAATGGGTTGAATAATAAAAGCAAATTCTTCACTTCCCGATCACAAAATAAACATTCCGCAAGGGATAAGGTACCGCATCACCAATATCTTTTTGCACTGCCTCTGGCCGATAGATAAAATGTCGCGGAAAATTGCAATTGACGTTCGCACTTTCAGGAAAATTCTGCAGGACCGCCAACGGGGAATTCTTTCAAAACCTCCACACTCAGAACTTTAGATGCTAACTTCCACTTTTTACTTGTTTTCGAATTTTCTTTCACCCAATCCACTTTCGGGGGGAAACAACGGTTTATTCCCACTTACAGACAACAAAATTCCACTTTTTACGTGTTTTCGAATTTTCTTTCACCCAATCCACTTTAGGGGGAAAACAACGGTTTATTCCTGCTTACAGACAACGGAACTACAGTCCAAAGGAAATGATAGCAATTGAAGTTCGCACTTTCAGGGAAATTCTGCAGGACCGGCAACGGGGAATTCTTTCAAAACCTCCACACTCAGAACTTTAGATGCTAACTTCCACTTTTTAAGTGTTTTCGAATTTTCTTCCACCCAATCCACTTTAGGGGGAAACAACGGCTATTCCCGCTTACAGACAACGGAACTACAGTCGAAAGGAAATGATAATTTTACACATTTTTCTTCATTCGAATTCACAAGCACATAGAAAACTTAACATGATGCGTTTGAAATAAATTCACAAACGTTTTAATTTCATTTCGTTTTCCTTATTATCGGGCAAACACTAACAGCTCTCCCGTCTACCAACGCGCAAAAAAAAATCAAGATCCCATCTCCGCGGCATCCGCGCTGTGTGGCGGTTTCGAGCAGACTCCCCCCTCTTCAATCGCACGTTTCTGTAGGGCGCGCTCTTGATTCACGCGATCTTGAATGCTCCTTGTTCGTGTATTGCAAGACTTTGCAGCGCTGAACGTTCATGTATTAATCGCTCATTCAACATTCTCAAATTTTGCTAGCATCAAATAAAAAGATGATTATCGCTTTATTCAACACGTCATTTCAATCGCATCCGTTTTTATCATGTTTCAGCTTCATCTATGTTAATATTGAATTGTTTTTCAATACTCGATAATTTCATTTCAATGTTGTCATTTTTAATTTTCATTTATTCAGCTCAAAATTAAATACATAAAAATACGATTTACTCTTGTCAAACGATCAAAAGTGAATAATATTATCATTATATATAAATGTATATTAGATAAATAAACGTATTCCCCTGATACCTAAACTAGTTTTACTCTACTTCCATCGTTGAATCCTCAGTAGTGCAGTTGTTCATCTTATCTTTTCCACCTTCACTTGATTTACTATTAGCACTATTCACATCGCCATTTTGCCCAGCAGCATCACCAGCATTTTGTTTTTGATTATTAGCTGGGGGAGTTGGGGTTTTGGCTTAGGTCGGTTGATCACGGAATTCACGCAGGCCAACAATGTTGATTCTCGGCGTACGTCAGCTATTTTTACGGGTGGATCTGCTGTTCGTGGTGTTTTGATTATCTTAGCTCGCGCATCTTCTAGCCATTTTTTAAGTTTTATCCATTGATTCTGTTACATTGAGAATTTCCGTTTCAGTAAGATGATCGTATTTTAATCTTGACATCTTGCGCTTCACCCTTGTCGTTGGGTCTGATGTCTTTAATATGCCATCTGCCAATCACTTGATCAGGATGAACAGTAATGTTACACATTTAACATAAATTTTCATTAGGGCATTATGTCTATCGCTTCTCCCGTACAATTTTATCTACAATACATTCATTTTTTAATTCCAACATTTCCGAGATGTCTTGAAATTATCGCCGGATTTTTATATTTTGCGATTAACTAGCTTTTTAAACTGTTGTGGTTTTGCTACAATATATCAATTTTTCTGACTAATTTTTTAAAAAATATTCGGATCCCAGCATTAAAAAAATTACGAAAAAAATTATAAACTACTAAAATAATTATATGCTGTCAAACGCTCATTCAATGTTGATTTTTGCGTAAATCTTTTCAGGCAAATATCACATTCGAATGGCCTCATGCCCGTGCGAATTCTCATATGGATATCTAGATATGGTTTCCGGCAAAATGCAGCACTACATTGTGTGCACTGGAACGGTTTGTGCATGCTCCAATAACCAGTATGAATTCTTTTGAGGGTATTCCGCGACGATTTTTAGCTTAATCGTTTCAAACATAGATCACATTGAAAGGGACGCTCGCCAGTGTGCGTTCGCATATGGACTTCTATTGTATTATTAGTTTGTGTAATCGTTGTAGCTGTTGTTATAGCTCCCGATGGTGATAGTACTGTGTTCATATCACAATCATCTTCGTTCCGTTTTTGGTAGCATTGTACACGGCGTTTAGAGTGTGTTCGATTTAAGTAAGTACATCTCGGACATGGCCATTTTGCTTTAGATGCATCTTGATTTGATGGACCACCAGATGCATTTAACGAAGGCCGCCACAACCTTACCTGCTCGATTACTACAAAGGGACTCACAGCAGCCCGGGGCGCTGGGGCTGGGAGATCGCTCTTCTGGCATTCCCTCTTCCGTCTCCCCTCTCGCTAGGAAAGGGACTGCCCAGCTTGAAGGCACCCCACGGCGTAACAAAACGAGACCTGGCTAAAAGAGATGTGTCTAACGGTTCCATGCTGGGTTCGCAGGTTGACAGGGAAGGTGTTTAGTGGGAAGTCCAGTCGTGCATGGGAGTCCCACACTCTGTGCACTTAATTTTATTATTCAACCCATCACGGAATTCAACTCTGAATTTTTAGCCCATGATTGTTAGGTAAATTTCTCGAGAGAAATTTACCTATTGCGGAGAGCATCATATATATATATATATATATATATATATATATATATATATATATATATATATATATATATATATATATATATATATATATATATATATATATATCGAGCAGGTAAGGTTGTGGCGGCCTTCTTTCGCCCCGAGAAAAAAGGATCTTTCACGTAGTTTTCTTTGCGTTCACGGTATAAAAGAAATTCCTAATTCGTAAATACAGTTTGTTGATTAAAACACAACCATTTCTTTGATAGATTTTTAATTTTAAAAGCCCACCACAGCCAAGTCCAAACAGTTGGCATCCGCTTATCGAGGCATCAAGCTTAAGTTTCTCGCAAAGCAATTTAAATGCATCTGGTGGTCCATCAAATCAAGATGCATCTAAAGCAAAATGGCCATGTCCGAGATGTACTTACTTAAATCGAACACACTCTAAACGCCGTGTACAATGCTACCAAAAACGGAACGAAGATGATTGTGATATGAACACAGTACTATCACCATCGGGAGCTATAACAACGGCTACAACGATTACACAAACTAATAATACAATAGAAGTCCATATGCGAACGCACACTGGCGAGCGTCCCTTTCAATGTGATCTATGTTTGAAACGATTAAGCTAAAAATCGTCGCGGAATACCCACAAAAGAATTCATACTGGTTATTGGAGCATGCACAAACCGTTCCAGTGCACACAATGTAGTGCTGCATTTTGCCGGAAACCATATCTAGATATCCATATGAGAATTCGCACGGGCATGAGGCCATTCGAATGTGATATTTGCCTGAAAAGATTTACGCAAAAATCAACATTGAATGAGCGTTTGACAGCATATAATTATTTTAGTAGTTTATAATTTTTTTCGTAATTTTTTTAATGCTGGGATCCGAATATTTTTTAAAAAATTAGTCAGAAAAATTGATATATTGTAGCAAAACCACAACAGTTTAAAAAGCTAGTTAATCGCAAAATATAAAAATCCGGCGATAATTTCAAGACATCTCGGAAATGTTGGAATTAAAAAATGAATGTATTGTAGATAAAATTGTACGGGAGAAGCGATAGACATAATGCCCTAATGAAAATTTATGTTAAATGTGTAACATTACTGTTCATCCTGATCAAGTGATTGGCAGATGGCATATTAAAGACATCAGACCCAACGACAAGGGTGAAGCGCAAGATGTCAAGATTAAAATACGATCATCTTACTGAAACGGAAATTCTCAATGTAACAGAATCAATGGATAAAACTTAAAAAATGGCTAGAAGATGCGCGAGCTAAGATAATCAAAACACCACGAACAGCAGATCCACCCGTAAAAATAGCTGACGTACGCCGAGAATCAACATTGTTGGCCTGCGTGAATTCCGTGATCAACCGACCTAAGCCAAAACCCCAACTCCCCCAGCTAATAATCAAAAACAAAATGCTGGTGATGCTGCTGGGCAAAATGGCGATGTGAATAGTGCTAATAGTAAATCAAGTGAAGGTGGAAAAGATAAGATGAACAACTGCACTACTGAGGATTCAACGATGGAAGTAGAGTAAAACTAGTTTAGGTATCAGGGGAATACGTTTATTTATCTAATATACATTTATATATAATGATAATATTATTCACTTTTGATCGTTTGACAAGAGTAAATCGTATTTTTATGTATTTAATTTTGAGCTGAATAAATGAAAATTAAAAATGACAACATTGAAATGAAATTATCGAGTATTGAAAAACAATTCAATATTAACATAGATGAAGCTGAAACATGATAAAAACGGATGCGATTGAAATGACGTGTTGAATAAAGCGATAATCATCTTTTTATTTGATGCTAGCAAAATTTGAGAATGTTGAATGAGCGATTAATACATGAACGTTCAGCGCTGCAAAGTCTTGCAATACACGAACAAGGAGCATTCAAGATCGCGTGAATCAAGAGCGCGCCCTACAGAAACGTGCGATTGAAGAGGGGGGAGTCTGCTCGAAACCGCCACACAGCGCGGACGCCGCGGAGATGGGATCTTGATTTTTTTTGCGCGTTGGTAGACGGGAGAGCTGTTAGTGTTTGCCCGATAATAAGGAAAACGAAATGAAATTAAAACGTTTGTGAATTTATTTCAAACGCATCATGTTAAGTTTTCTATGTGCTTGTGAATTCGAATGAAGAAAAATGTGTAAAATTATCATTTCCTTTCGACTGTAGTTCCGTTGTCTGTAAGCGGGAATAAACCGTTGTTTCCCCCTAAAGTGGATTGGGTGGAAGAAAATTCGAAAACACTTAAAAAGTGGAAGTTAGCATCTAAAGTTCTGAGTGCGGAGGTTTTGAAAGAATTCCCCGTTGCCGGTCCTGCAGAATTTCCCTGAAAGTGCGAACGTCAATTGCTATCATTTCCTTTGGACTGTAGTTCCGTTGTCTGTAAGCAGGAATAAACCGTTGTTTTCCCCCTAAAGTGGATTGGGTGAAAGAAAATTCGAAAACACGTAAAAAGTGGAATTTCGTTGTCTGTAAGTGGGAATAAACCGTTGTTTCCCCCCGAAAGTGGATTGGGTGAAAGAAAATTCAAAAACACGTAAAAAGTGGAAGTTAGCATCTAAAGTTCTGAGTGTGGAGGTTTTGAAAGAATTCCCCGTTGGCGGTCCTGCAGAATTTTCCTGAAAGTGCGAACGTCAATTGCAATTTTCCGTGACACTTTATCTATCGGCCAGAGGCAGTGCAAAAAGATATTGGTGATGCGGTACCTTATCCCTTGCGGAATGTTTATTTTGTGATCGGGAAGTGAAGAATTTGCTGTGGTTACAGTTTCAACTTCCCAACTGGAAATCAAGAATCGTGAAGAGTTAAGATAGTACAAACCGTGGTTGTGGAAATTCATTTAAATTTGTTAGAACGAACGCAGAATTTAACTAGCGCGAAGACAAATGACTCACATCGGAAATGTGCATTTTGGTTGTAATGAAAAGAAAATAACAGCGTCAACGGAACGCAGTGCACGCCATTCAGATATTCTCTCGGTGATTCCTCAGAGATTTTAGCAGAAAGTATCTGTAAGATCTGCAGCAGTAAAACCCGATCACAAATTTCAGTACCGCCGCATTCGCCCTTGTAACGTAAATAACAGTGAATTTGGTGCCCAAACATAGTTCGCTCCGTTCATCTCACGATAAATTTTCTCTCGTCCCACTCAATTTCCCATCCACGAAAATCACTTTTCCGTGTGAGCAGCAAAGTGCGAGATTTCTAGTTTGGAAGCGCGAATCTATTCGCCTATGTATCTTTCGTATCATCCTCTAGTCCTCGACAATCGGAAAAAGCATTGAGGCAAATTCATGCAAATTTCGGAAGCAAATCACGTATCGGAAACCAAATCGGTGCAAAGCGGAGTTCGGAACAGCAAACAGATACCTTTCAATCAACCTTAATTTTAGTTCACGTAGAACGTTGTAACTAACTTGTTGTCCTAATCATGCGTAAACGTGTCGGAGAAGATTTGTTGGCCCGGAAAAATCGCGGAGTTATTAATATAAATAAAAAAACAAAATAATAATACAAAATTTACAGGCCTTACCCGCCCCGAACACGAGCGCTCGTAGGAGGAGGTTTGGGGTAAGTTGTTCACAAATTTTATTTCTTTGCATGTTCATATTGCATTATAAATATATAAAAATATAAAAGATTCTCAGCTGTACATTTGGTGCTGTGACATATAAACGAAGTTCGTTTTTACTTTCGTCTTTATTTCAAGGTCGTGTAAATTAAATCTAATATATCAATATATTATTTAAATATTTTCTCCATCATTTGATAAACCAAGAAAACAGTCAAAATATGTTGATAGAATCCTGTTGATTATATTATACACAAATATTATAATTAGATTAAAGATCCGTAAAATAATAAAAATGTCAAGACTTTGAACTTACAACAGTCTGAATGAGCGAGTATTTGAATTCAAATTAATGTATAACGTACGCAAATCTAACAGTTTATTAGTGATCAGACGTCATTTTGTATTCATAAATGTGTTTCTAAGAAATCTGCAATTTAGGATAAATTCGACTAGAACAAAAGGAACAACTCGAAAAGGAAGGAATAAGTCGTGTTCCATTAACAATGAATTCGCATAAAAATCTATCATACTCGAGTAGACGTTCTATTGAGTGATTTGCCCATGTAAATGTAAATTGTTCTTCCAGTAAGGCTTTAACAAAAGACCAAACTGAGGTCAGAATCGTGTAAAAATTTTGTAGCTATTTTTTGAGAGAAGAATAAAAAGAACGAAAATGTCGAATTAAAATATACTCTTCGGTCTTTCCTTTCCTATAATTCTGACCGGGTATAGGACCCGGTACGGTGGCAGGCCTTCCACTTAAAACATGAGCCAGCCGCCGGATACTCACTAATCCTTCCTTTTGTTTCAGGTGACGGCGCGGGTTGAGTGGCCCAACCAGAGTGCCTCTTTATGGCATAGAGTTATGTAATCGAATTGCATAGTTCTATGGCATAAATTGGTCACCAGGGTACTTCCCTTCTGATGGGAAAGCTTATGCAAGTTAAGTTGTATGAGTTTTCCACTCAGAAGAAGAGTACCTGGCCATTGCAACAAATATGGATTTTAATCCGGTTGGGTGGGTGCGCAGGGGCCCCGTCACCACCCGGTTGCCCTTCTCTCATTTGTGGGCCATGAGCCTCTCCGGTTAAGGATGAGGTCACCCTGCTTCCACTTCTTTTTGCTCGTTACTCTTGTTCCCTGAACAAGTCAGTTGTCCCTGGTGTAGTTATTTACACTTTTTGCGACTTCGGTCGCCTTGTTTTGTTCGACCCCAGTAATTCGTGAGTGCGAAATTCTTTGTAGTGGGTCCTTGTGCTGAGAGAATGAACCCGCCCTCCGACACCACAGTGCTAGCCTGCCAGCGCATTCACGCATCCCCAGACAAGGGCATTCTCGGCAGATACCGACACCTTCTTCTGCCGAGGCAGCAGACCATCGCTGCAGTCCTTCACGGACTTTTGAAATTTACTCTTTCACTACACGTTTTATATTTTAGGACTCTCCAAGCATAATGTGCCACTTGGTTCCATTTGTCAACCGATCCGAGCATCACCGCAACTATATTATCCGGGGTGAGCTCTACCGTCTCCCTGTAGAGTTCCCTTCGCAGCCTGACCCATTTCGTGCACGCAAAAAATGTGTGACAGGCATTGTCCTCCTCTCCTGGGCAACACTGACAATTGGGAGACCGTGACTTACCGATCTTGTGCAGGTAAGACTAAAAACACCCATGCCCGCTCAAAAACTGGGTCAGATAGAAGTCAGCCTCACCATGCCTTCGATTAAGCCACGGTCTCACGTCCGGGATGAGGCGCGCAGTCCACCTTCCCTTCGTGCAATTGACCCAAGACTGCTGCCAATCGTTGAGCGAGCGCTGTCTCTCCTCGCGGACAACCATCTCCCTTGGGCCCTTGTTTTGGCACACGTAGATAGCGCACACTCTGGCAAGGAGGGCGACAGGTATCACGCCTGCAATAACTCTCACCGCCGAGTCAGAGACTGTTGGATACGAAGATGCAATTCTCATTGCTCCTCTTCTCTGTACCTGTGCCAAACGTTTTCGGTATACCTCCTTGCTGAGAGCGTCGCCACATACCTCTGCTCCGTACAGTAGCACAGATCCTACAGCACTCATCAAGAGGCGTCTTCTTGATGGGCTGGGTCCCCCTACGTTGGCCATAAGTCGACTCAGAGCCAATATTCCCGAAGAACCCTTCTCAGCCGTTGCCATGATTTGCTCAGAGAAACTTATCTTCGAATCGATCAGTAGCCCCAGGACTTCACCGCTGGCTTCGATTCGATTTGTATGTCTCGAATGCTGATCATCCTTACTCTAGGGATTCTCTTATTTGTCAAGATGACCACTTCGGTTTTCTCCAATGCTAAACTGAGCCCGCCAGCAGGCATCCAGTCCCTCACTCAGCTCATTAGCATACCTAGCCTAAGTTGCGCTTGCTCAACGGTGCGTTCAGCGACCAGAGCCACAACATCATCCACATAGCCGACAAAGCTCGACTCATCTGGCATCTCAAGTCTCAAAAGCCCGTCGTAGGATACGTTGCACAGGTCCGGACCAAGGATAGATCCCTGGGCAACACCCGATGTAATTTCTATCCTTCGTTGGCTCTGTGTCGTGTCGTAGAGCAGGCGTCGGTCCTTTAGGTAGTTCCTCAAAAGCCGCATTAGATATTTTGGAACTTGAAAAGAGTTTTCCAGCGTATCCAGAATATCCACCCATCTAGCGGAGTTGAAGGCATTCCTGACGTCGAGTGTCACCAACAGGACGATCCGTCGCTTGGTGCGACTATATGCCTCTGCCCTTTGGACCACGTTCACTACCTCGCAATCGCATCAATGGTAGAATGTCCTGCTCTAACGCCGTACTGCCGAGGAGATAGGTCCCCAGCGTCATAAATCACGTCAGTGAGTCTTCCGTTGATGAGTTTCTCTAGCACTTTCCCAGCCGTGTCTAGCATACATAACGGGCGGTATGCGGACGGCGATTCGGGATTCCCCTTCCCCTTGCTGATCAGCACGAGCCTCGCCACCTTCCATCGTACTGGGCAACCCCAGCCCCGTAGGCAAGCGTTGAATGTGCTGAGCAGCAAGTCAGGACAATGGTGATAGGCAAGCCGCAACACCTCAGCTGGAACATTATCTGGACCTGGAGCCTTCCTCGCTTTCAATGAGAGGACTGCCTCTTCCAGTTCCAGCTGTGTGAAGAGTGGGCACTCGATTGCTGTTTCACCATGGACAGCGTCAACATGGACGGGCTGGACGGGGAAGAGTCCCCGCACTATCGCGTCCATCTTTTCCGCGTCATGTATACAAGGCTTCCGTAGGGCACCAAGCTTCCGCATGACCAGCTTGTAGCCAAGGCCCCACGGATCCATGTTCACATTCTCCACTAGGTCTTGCCAGCAACGAGCTTTGCTACTCTTGATCAGTTTGCGAAGGCATTTCCTGGCCAACTTATATAAAATCAAGTTTAACAATGCATAAAATAATTTGCGTGAACTTCAAGGCTCACCTGATTTTGCCAATATGTCAACCAAAAATTTCGCTTAAGTTAATATTTAAACATTAATTTATCGAATACATCCGTACCCACAAATCTGTTGGGAAGATATGCTTAAATATGTTGACTATAAGAAATCAAAATAAGCTTGAATATTTACTTCTATTATTAAGAATCATGTAAATGAAGAAATCAACTGAATTCGTCCCCAAAATCTCGTTATTCGTAAGTTGGTCTTCATTGATCTCTGGTCTCAAGCAAATATTTACAATTCGTATGAAACGCTATTTGATATTTATGATATATGCATTGAAAGATATGAAGATTACAGTTTCGCACAGAATAACAATTTTTAATGAAAGCTTGTGACCTTGAATAAGTTTTAGCCCTACCTAAATTCACCTTTATATATGGTTATCCTATAAAATTTCGAACTATTGTTTAGTGTGTTAACTTCTAATGCTGATCATTTTGTAAGTCCAAGTTCGTCTAGTAGAGGAAAGATGAAAACGTCAGCAGCAGGTTATACCCAAGTCGGGCGTTTGTCTCCAAAGCAATATTGAACAGTATTGGGGGAAGCATATCCCATGTGGCTATATAATTATTACCTGCATATTATACAGAAACCGAATAACGAGAAATAATCTATGGTTTTGAAATCTACAGAAAACCGAATAATGTGTACCCCGCATAATGATCGCTTAAATTCTTAATATCCAAATTTCACGACTTCGTTGGAATATCAGAAAAATTTCACACTTCTTAGCTTTCTTCACTGTGTCATCAATTCCCATGCAAATTTTGTTTGTCCAATTATTTGTTTTGAATAGTGCAGGCAAGAAAGATCCACCAATTTAATTTATCCGATTATCAAAGTGATATTCTCGATTAAACGTTAGCAATCACCTCAACTCGGCCTTAATTTTTATTTCGCCGATTTCCCAGGAATTTTCGAATAAAGTTTTCATTTTCTACAGATCTTTTATTTGAATACCATGGTTACCAGTGTTTTGAAGGAAGTACTCCAAAGAAAAAAAAATATATCTTTCATAATTTTCATGTATTTATAAATCTAATCCCACTGACTTGTGCAAGAAAATAATTTCGTTCATCTCATTCTCATAAGGCTTTTACGAATTCCCTTCAATAAGACCAACAAATTTCAATAATATCCTCACTTTACTTCAGATGTAATCAGTGCGTATACGTGAAATAAAAAGCATATAAATATTAAACATAATACACAAAACAACACGAAAAGAACTTAATAAACGAACAAAATAACACGATAAATTTTAAAATCCAGTCAAAAATAAGACAACCCTATTTTCTTAATTATTTATTAGATAGAATGATTAAAATAAAGTATTAGGGATATTTATATAAACAGGATGCAAATAACTATAAGTAATTTATTAATCATATCCTAATTAACTTAAGGACTATTTGTTGATCCGAATTATTTGTTTTATTTATTCTCATGATGACTTAAAATTAACAAGTGCTATTGATTCAAGCAAGCTTATTTTAATTAATACGGAATTGGAAATTGAAAAGAATAAACTTCCCAGTGATGAGTTACTTAACCGAACATTAACTATGACTTTTGAATAAATTTGATTCAATAAGAAAATAAGAAAGAAAGGATTCATTTCAGTTACTTGTTAAATTTATTTATTTTCTTATTTAAACAATTAATATCCAAACATAGAACTTATTAATCGCATTGAAAACACGCAAATGACTCCTTTGTTTTTTTTATTGTGAAATTTTTGTAATTTCTGATTCGGGAGTATCTAAAGGTTATAACAGTCATACATTTTGTGTAAAGTACAGGGTGCGGCAGCATAACTTCCTTTTTTCAAAATTCAACAAAACAAATTTTCAAATTTTCAACGGTAAATGCACGCTCCGCACTGTTCCAACGCATGATAGCGACTAACCAAGGGATGAGCAAGGCATCCCTTGGCAAGGGATGAATGAGACTACTAGCGCCGCGCTATAACAGTTAGCACTTTAAGGGCGGGCATTTCAAAAAAGGAAATTATGCTGCCGCACCCTGTACTTAAATTTTTCTTAAAACGATAGTGTTAAATGAATATGGGAAAATTAAAATCAATCGATTAAGAAGAAAATAAAATATAGCAAAGAACACTTATACAAGTAGAGGTCTAAAATTTTTTGAAAAACAAAAAGTGGTTACCAATAAAACGAATTGCTAATATAAACGACTTTCTTCTCCAGCTGCCTTTCTTTTTCAGAGGCTGTGAGAATGCATGGTAAGTATGCCGTGAAGAGGGTAGGATTTTGAAAAATCCGCGGATGGCTGGTTTCGCGTCACGTGTGGTACGCGGTACCTTCGTTTGCCTTGTTTTTTTTCTTAGCATAGATTTCTTCGGGATTGTAATAACGTAGTGTATTTTTCGGTACCACATCGGTAAAATTCGGGAACGCGAAATTTAATTGAGGTTTTTGTGATTGACTGAATTGATGAAGGAATACGGAATAAAGTAAAGTTTGAAACGGGCATGTAATGGTGGCTGAAATATGTAATTGAGCGTAATCCATTTAAATACCTGCGACCGAAATCCTCTCCGATCTAGCTGGCCGACAAGCAGCCACCGCGAAATGGATTACGGGTGCATGGACTGGTTGACCGGTTGGTATCATTCGTTGGTACGACTCAGGTTTCACGTCTAGAATCGATGAGAGGTCGGTTCCGACTTCATTCCTACGATTTTAGACGGTAAAATATTACAAACGGTGCCCAGCGTGGGGCAAAACATCCTAAGGGGGTAAAAGATTCGCGTCTTCTGACAAGCTGGTCCTGTACGGAGGATCTAGGGTACCTTGGTCCTCGAGCCCCACAGACAGGAGCAGCGGAGTTGTGTAACACACCCTTGCAGTCGCTTTACGTGAGTTGTGGCTTCCGCTCTCCTTTGTTTGATTTTTTTGTTTCGTGACAGAATCCTTCCGACGTATTGTGCCAGGTTGACACCTGTAAGGACCTTCTTTTTTCTTGCTGGAACTGTCAGCCAAATGGAGTTCCCCTATTGGTCTGGAATCTCAAGAAAATAGAAGGCTACCTTGCCTTTATGTCGCGGAAGGATTTTATTCATCTTTTTATGCGTGATAGATGAGTGGTTTCGGTTCAACGTTCGGTGGCGTATGCTGGAGTTACGAAGCCCGGAATGCTTCCACGTGTTGGGGTTTTTGAACGCGTACACAGCTGTTACGGTAACGCTACCACTTATAACGTAGATTAGAAACGGTTTTGTAATGTATGTGGGTTGGGGATAGCATCAGTAAATTGGCTGGAAGCACTCTTTTCTTGGCAGACTACCATTTACTCTCATTACCCTATGAGGGAGTTGGCGTTGGTGGAAGGGAAAGTGTTGAACAAATAAATTTATTTTTTCTTATATATACCAAATAGCTCGCCACTATCGGCCACTAAATTTAGCAATAAGTCTTTTATATACATATCGTTTTTTTCTGTGCAGGTAGGAGCAGTTTCTTCTAGAAGCGACACCTACTAGCCTAAACCAAGCTCAATCATGGCAACAAAACGAACGCCGGACAAACGTTAGACCCATTCTAAGACGGCGCGACCCGCTAGCTGCGGTATTTGCTTCGAAGACGTGGTCGAGGGCGCATCAAGCTTGCGATTGGAGTGTGGTCACTTGTTTCATCGCGCCTGTGTCCAACAACTCTTACTGACGTCCGAGCACTTTCCACTATGCCAACGTCCGATAGATCGAACTGCCATAGACGCCCCCTTCAGAACCGACACGTGCAGCAGTGGCGAGGGAACCGCAAAATGTTGAACCGCCTCAACCATTGTTGGACACCCAAGGAGCTGTGAGCGGAGAAGTTCACCGGTTTTAGCTCGACGACACCGGTGGACCGGTTCCTGTTTTGAATTCAGGCTCTAGTGACCAGTACACTGGGAGGCAACTTCTAGGCTTTCCTTAGACACGCACACACGCTGCCGAGATTTACTGGAGTTTCATAGAATCGATACCACGCCTCGATCGGAATTCTTTCTGTGCAGCCTTCCACAACGCAAGCAAGGCGTCCACGAACCATTCGACCAGTATTGTACCAGTAAATTGCGCTTAAGCACTCGATTACGAACACCCATGCTCGAGGACGAACTGGTGGAAATCATCAGGGAGGATATGCGTTGGGAGCTTCAGAACAGTCTCCTTCATGTGCCCATTCACACCGTACAGGGGTTACGCCTCCATGCCCGTAGGCAAGAACAGTTTGATGAGCGGTGAGGAACCTTCCGTCCACAACATTGCATGACGAGACCTAATCCACGAAATAATGAGTGGCAGCGCATCGCACAATTGACGACCCGATACCCGTACCGAGGAGCGGAGCACTCCTGGGGCACGAGTTCGAGCCAATAATTGACCGACCATTCGTTGAAGTAGTTACAAGTCCGACAGTCTGTTGGAACTGTGGACAACCAGGGCATCGGTTCTACGCATGTCCAGCGGAACCGACGATCTTCTGTTACTGGAGCGGAAAGGCAGAAAGTTATGCGCCAGTTTGCATGGATTGCAAGTTACGAAAAAACTTGCCAGCGAGTGCCGCGACCACCCGTCGGTACTCCTAGAACCCGAACGAACCAATACTGAGCATATTACTAGTTGCGACAAAGCCCCAGACACGGCCCCAACCTTACTGACTAGCACCACCAACCACCGTTGTCGAGGCGGAGGCACAGGGGAATTGGCAGCGAGACGAAGGTCCCTTGGCATGCTAAGCCCTTCCATGTCAGCCTGCGGGATTATTTGGCTATTCGTCAGTGCATCTTCAATGAGGAGATGGTAACAACTATTCCACCGCGAAAAAAGCGTGCCACGCGTTGGATGCGGAGCTTCTGGAGAAGGGTCAGGCAGTCAAGGAAGGCGTTGTGGGCAATACACTAAGACGAATTATTGAAGGATGACGGTCAACCATACGCGTCAGCTCACCTCCTGCAAAAGCGACTGATAGGCTTAGTCGATACGGGAGCCAGTATGAATTGCATATCAGCCGATTTTGCAGGGGAGATGCTGGCAACTCACGCGGACCAAATCCATCATTTTACCACCTGGTTAAGCACGGCGGATGGAACTCGTCACTACATAGTGGGGAAAATCACGACGGATGTCACATTTAAAGGGTTGACTAAGCCTCTGGAATTTTCTATTATCCCCCAATTAACCCAGAATCTTTATCTAGGAGTGGATTTCGTTCGAAAATTTAACTTGGCTCCGGCACTGTCTTCCAACACGGCACTGGATTCCGTTGCCGCTGTTCCTGACGCAACTCCAACTTCCCAATCACTATGACATGCACTGGATGTGAATTAACAACTGCGACTCAACTCGGCTATATCACCTTTTCCATCGGCTGAGAAGGTAGGTCTCGGCAGGACGGCCCTGGTGTTTCGCACAATAGATGTGGGGGATGCTAAACCCATAAAGCAGAGACATTTTGCTATATCTCTGGCGAAGGAAAAGTCGTTATATGCCGAAGTTGATCGAATGCTAGCACTAGGTGTGATCGAAGAATCGCAGAGCACGTGGGCTTCCCCGGTCACCTTAGTTGTCAAGCCGAACAAGGTGCGGCTATGCTTAGATGCCAGACGTTTGAACGCCGTCACTGTCAAAGACGCGTGCTCTCTACCGTTGATTGAAGGCATCTTGAGTCGATTGCCTAAAGCCCATTACATCTCGAATTTAGACCTCAAGGATGCTTTCTGGCAAATCCCTTTAGACCCTGGCTCAAAGGAGAAAACCCCTTCACGGTCCCAGCTCGCCCTCTGTATCAATTTGTGACCATGCCATTCGGATTGTGTAATGCCCCTCAGACAATGACGCGCCTTATGGATAAGGTGATACCACCGCATTTACGGCACCAAGTTTTTGTATATTTGGACGATCTGCTGCTTATAACCAAGACCTTTAACGAACACCTCAACGTGGTTCAGGTAGTGGCTTTGCACATCCGGAGGGCAGGGTTAATAATCAGCATACAGGAGAGTCAGTTCGTGATGACAAAGGTGAAGTATTTGGGCCACATCATTGGTCATGGCAACATCAAGACCGACCCAGACAAGACTCCAGTGGTTGATGCTTTTCCACTACGCAAGACCACCAAGCAGCTACGCCGATTCCTAGGTTTATGCGGATGGTACCAACAATTTGTACGTGACTATGCCACCATTACCACACCTTTGACCGACATACTGCAGAAGGGACGTAAGTTCGTCTGGGAAGGACCCAGCTTGTGAGCCTTCGAAGAGCTAAAGAAGAGCCTGACAACAGCCCCCGTACTGCGCAGCCCGAACTTTGGGAAACCGTTCTCAACCCATCGTGACGCGAGTCAACATGGGGTGGGAGCAGTCTTAGTTCAGGTCGCGGAAGCCAGCGAGAAGAGGCCTATAGCCTTTATGTCTCACAAGCTGAACCCAGCCCAGCGGAACTACACGGTCTCGGAGCAGGAATGCTTGGCGGCTGTGCTGGTAGTGAAACGCTTTCGGGCATATGTAGAGGGACATCCCTTTGGAATCGTCACGGACCATGCGTCTCTGAAATGGCTGATGAGCCAGACTGATCTCCACGGGCGTTTGGCCAGATGGGCCTTGAAATATCAGGCGTTTGACTTCACGAGTAGACACCGCAAGGGAAGTCAGCACGTGGTACGGACACATTATCAAGGATGTTTGCTCCTGAAGGAGCCGAGTTGGGCCAGGAGGATGACACCCCCATATGGATCGACTTGGATCATCCCGCCTTCAAGTCAATAGGTTACACCCAGCTGATGAATACTATTCAGAACCAGCTACTACAGCTACCAGAACTGCAAGTGACGGAGCGATTTATATACAAGTGGATGGGACACGCCTCCGGAGACTCCATCCAAGAAGAGGAACAGTGGAAGTTATGGGTGCCCGAAGGACTGAACTTCGATCTGATTAAACGGGTTCATGACCACCCATTGAGTGCGCAAGGCGGTTATAGTCATACGCTTCGGTGACTGAAGACTAATTTCTTTTGGCCTAAGATGGTGCAGCGAGTAAAAGAGTACGTAGCCACCTGTGAGCTGTGCAAACGCACTAAAGCACCCAATTATGTTCTTCGGCCCCCGATGGGGAAATTCGAACTACCGGAGCGGGTGTTCCAGCGCCTGTATATAGATCTCATCGGTCCGCACCCTCGCTTGACTTTAGGATACACGGGAGCTTCCTGGAAAATCGCGTTTTCCATATAGTCGGAGTACCAGAAAAGTGGTCTCCGACAACGGAGTTCAGTTCGCCTCGACTAGATTTTGGAATCTAATGGACAAGTATAGCATCACTCATCAGTGGGCCGCCGTTTATTCCCCGCAAGCCAATGCACCCGAGCGGCTGAACCGCACCCGCATAGCCGTCATTCGTGAACATACATCCAGCCTGATCAGAAGGAATGGCACCGCAGGGTTTCCGCCATCACCTGTGCCCTGCGTTCATCATACCAATCCACCACAGGTATCTCCCGTACTTTGCCGTGTTCGGCCAGTACATGATCTGCCACGGAAACTCGTACCGGCTATTGCGGCAGCTAAAAGGTTTGGAAGACCCTATATTGTTATTGGAGCCGCACGAGAGACTCCAAATTCTACGAGAACGAATTCGGGAGAAGATCGAAAACAGTAGATGAGCGCGGGAGGAGCGTTATAACCTGCGATCCCATCCTTCTGGCTTCAAGGTAGGCGGTGAAATCTACCGACGGAATTTCAGGCAAAGTGAAGCAAGCCGGCATTACAGTGCCAAACTAGACAAGAAGTTCATGGAGTGCCGTGTCCTACAAGTTTTAAGTCCAACGCGATATCTCAACGCGACATGTCCGGCAAGGAGCTGGGAGCCTACCATGCCAAAGTCCTACGACAGTCAAAAGTGACATCAAAGAGTTTCTTTCTTCTCGTCGTTGTGCCTCGCTGTTATCTCCTGCGTAGCATCGATTGCCTTCACCTGGGCTCAAAATATTAGCGCCCTTATCGGGCTAGAACGTCCCGCGGGAAGAATTGCTATCCACAAGTCACACGACCTCTTCAGGCGCCATACAAGTGAAGCCATCTTATGGCCAAGCAGCGTATCCTTCAGTCTCCCCACTCCTGGTTGGCATCGTGGACACTGCCCTGTAATGGATCGGCCCTACGCCACTGACGACTAACACACATGCCCATCGCTACCATATGGCTTTCCAGCTAACGTCAGCTTTGGATGACATTCCCATCCTGCGTCAGTTTTAGTCGGGAAATGTCAAAGGAGCCAGACGGCAGGACAGCCTTGGTGTCTGACAAGAGGATTTCTTCGCAGTAATATTGGCTAGATATAGAATATCGTTCTTATTAAGATCAGCCACTTCAAAATTGGGTAAGTTTACAATCAATTTCTTTTAAATTTCGGCAACACATTTCATTCATAATGATAGCGGTCAAAAATGCTTACGCAGAACAATGCTCCATAACCTTGCCCCGCATGGTTCATTATTTTGCGTTTGCTAAAAAGTCAATATAAGGAAGCCCTGGACCTTCTTTTTCATCGAATCCGCCAGTAACTGGAAGCTGTTATCCCGTTTTCAAGAGGCGTGCCACTCAAAACGTGATTTCCAAAAGTGATACGAAGTACAAAATTTTTTGAGGTTACCCGCCAGGTAATCTCATTGGACTTTCGACGAAGACAGTGATCGGTATATCGCGAAATAGTTAGTGACAGTTGGTAAGAAACCAAAATTCGAAGGGATTTTTTTTTTGGCAAAGCCAGTGTTACATCTGCATTGATAAGGAAAAACATATGTGTGTTGTTAGTACGCTTATTACGATATCCCACAAGGTTTAGCAACACTTTCCTCACTCGTGTGTAATTGACATTAACCCCGTGCTGCTGGGGAAGTGTGTGCGCGGATCCGAAGTATGATGTTCAGTTCGATCCAAGTCATAATCAAATCTGAATAAATGCAGCCAACCCAGTAACCATCACCGCAAGCTGCATACATTCCATCCCAATCACCTACGAAGGCATCCGATCATCACTAAATCGACGAATATGGACCACTTTTTGCCAGATTGTTGGCCGCTTTCGTCAGTGCTGTAGAACTACTAGTTACTAAGTTCGTCTATGGAGAAGTAGTGCTCTGGCATTTTGACATACTTCTTGTTGCGTGCTTCTTCAATCTTCTGGGAGGTGTTTTCTTCTTCATCCAGGATTTTGGTTGTTAGTAGTTGTTCGTGGCCCAGTAACACGTGCAATATCTGATTACACACAAGCAACCAGAGAAAAAGCTGATATGCGAAAATTCGAAGAACTTGCAACAAGTGAGTATACTATAGCACATCATAAATCGATAACCAGCTCTCATATAACAAAAAAAAACATGGGCTACAAATCCAGAATTGAATTTCGTGATAGGTTGAATAATAAAATTAAATTTAACAATGCATAAAAAAATTTGCGTGAACTTCAAGGCTCACCTGATGTTGCCAATACATATGACAACCAAAAATTTCGCTTAAGTTATTATTTAAACATTAATTTATCGAATACATCCGTACCCACAAATCTGTTGGGAAGATATGCTAAAATGTGTTGACTATAAGAAATCGAAATAAGCTTGAATATTTACTTCTATTATTAAGAATCATGTAAATGAAAAAATCAATTGAATCTGTCCCCAAAATCTCGTATCCTCAATTTTAAATGTTACAATACTGAAAGTTGGTCTTCATTGATCTCTGGTCTCAAGCAAATATTTACAATTCGAATGAAACGCTATTTGATATTTATGATATATGCATTGAAAGATATGAAGATTACAATTTCGCACAGAATAACAATTTTTAAAGAAAACTTGTGACGTTGAATAAGTCTTAGCCCTACCTAAATTCACCTTTATATATGGTTATCCTTTAATATTTCTAACTCTTATTTAGTGTGTTAACTTCTAATGCTGATCATTTTGTAAGACCAAGTTCGTCTAGTAGAGGAAAGATGAAAACGTCAGCAGCACGTTAGACCTAAGTCGGGCGTTTGTCTCCAAAGCAATATTGAACAGTATTGGGGGAAGCCTATCCCATGTGGCTATATAATTATTACCCGCATATTATACAGAAACCGAATAATGAGAAATAATCTATGGTTTTGAAATCTCCAGAAAACAGAATGACGTGCACTCCGCCTAGTGATCGCTTAAATTCTTAATATCCAAATTTCAGGACTTCGTTGGAATATCAGAAAAATTTCACACTTCTTAGCTTTCTTTCATTTCATTCTCATAGGGCTTTTACGAATACCCTTCAATAAGACCAAGAAATTTCAACCCTATCCTCATTTTAATCCAGATTTAATCAGTACGTATACGTGAAATAAAAAGCACATAAATATTAAATATAGTACACAAAACAACACGAAAAGGGCTTAATAAACGAATAAATATAAGACAACCCTAATTTCTTACTTATTTATTAGATAGAATTATTAAAATAAAGTATTGTCATCCCTAACTACTCATGTGCTTCGGCAACGGGGGCCCTGCGGTCCCAGCTTTGCTCCCCACAGACGGGCGTGGGTGCCAACTCACTGTTTTGGCCTAGGCCCCACACTTGACCGCCCAGTGAGTAGGGCGGTTTGCTGAAGCTCGTTAGATGAACGCACCTTGCACCAAAACGAAAAGCAATACTCGGGGGGTCCCCAACTCCTCCAGCCAGCTCGACACCACTCAAACACCACAAAAGATAAAAAAAAGAACCACCACTTTGACGGACTCCCGCGCGCGATATTACCCCGAACCAACCCTTCCACTTCCCGTAAAAAAACGGTATCTGAAATTTTTCCTGCGGGTACAGTATAAGGAAAAGAAAACAAAGAAAATTTCACTTACTTTGACATTTAATAAAGAAAATAAATAAGCAAAAAAAGAATATTTCTTTTTTTACAATAAAAAAACCACTCTCACTCTTCCTCTTAACCAACCTATCTACGAGGAGGCCTCCTGGTAGGGTTCCCGTCGTCGACTGTACGGCGAAGAAGATCCTGCGCTGTAATGGCCAATTGGTGGGAGATATCCTCCTCCCTTCGTATTCCTTTCCTTTGTTTCCTCCTTTTTTTCCTTCCGATTTCTTTCAAACTTCCGCTTTCCGACTACTTTTAAACGTTCACTTTTCGAATTCTTTTAAACGTTCACTTTTCGATTACTTTCAAACGTTCACTTTTCGATTACTTTTAAACGTTCACTTTTCGATTACTTTTAAACGTTCCTTTTTCGCCTTCTCACTCCACGTGCTGATCACCAAAAAAAGAAAGAGGACTTTTCCTTTGTCCCTCGCCCTTTTATCAGCTCGCTCCCAACGGAGCACCAATAATTTCGGAGTGAACCTTAAATTTTTCCTCTTTTTGCCGAAATTGTAACCCGGTTCGTGCGATTGGGCATTTCCATCGCAATTTACACCACACTTCAACTGGTGTTTCTGAAATTCGGAGTCGTAGATATTGTTTTCGGAATTGTCACTGTGACGGACATTTGACGTTTTCCAAGTATAAACATAATGTTGTTTTGTTTATGTTTGGTGCGGTATGGATGCTGGCAGTTACTCGGATTTTGGGATGGATCACTGAGGATTATCAGATAAGTAGCACTTTTCTACTTTATCCCTTGGACAAGACACTTTGTGTTCCTTTTTTCCTTCTTTACAGGTATCCAGATGCCCTGGTGAATATAATCTTCGGCATTCAGCGGTGTTGTTAGATCCGTTGTAGTTTAGCGGATGCTGCATCTTTTGGGGCTGGATATCTTAGGCATCGCTTATTTCATCCATCAAAAGTTTTATCAGCTGATGTAAATGCTTACCGATGGCAGGAGCGAGAATTGAAGGTTCGGTTATTGTGGCACAAAAGATCTCAACTGGAACTGTTGCTGGTAGTGATGGTAATTTGATGTTATTTTCTGTTTGAACAGCCAATTTGCAAGTCCTTTGTTGGCTGAATCATTATATTCTTGTATTACAGTCATCACAGTCTCGGACAAGTTACCACTCATAGCGTCCTTTCGATGTTTCATACATCGCAAGCACTCTGGATCATAGTCATCTGAATTATCTTGTGGAAGCGTCTCAAAAACAACAAAAGTCGATTGTACAGCAATACATCGGTTGCAATTACAAATCCATTGATATTCTGTTTGAGACTAATATTTACCCAATTAACGTGACACAGTTGTGAGCTTTGATCACGCGGGCAGATATCACTTACAACGCAGAATGGCGATACGGTTACTGTATTGTCATCGAGAACTGGAAGATTGGCTGAGAATGCACCATCCATGTATCGAACTTGACGGAATCGTGGTAGTTAAAATACCAGTGAATCCGAAGATAAAACAGGCGCATGAGAGAGCTTGGAGGACGTCTTCACTGCTTGTGAACTGTGAGACTATGACATTTTTTTTCCCATTGTAGATACGTGTTAATGAGATGTGAAGGCGCCCGTTGACGCATTTATGTGCATCTGGTGGTATATGATTTTGTTGTAATTGCTGCGATAAATTTCCTCATCTTGTCGGTTCCTACGGTGATTGCTTCTCACGCATCCTTTTGATTCGTTCTTTCTGCAGTTGTTGATCGCAGATGATGTCATTGTGGAGCAACCGTGCACCTACAGGAGTGGTATCGGAACTTCGTCGAGCCTAACTAAATTAATTTGAGCTGTATTAATCTAACTTAAGGAAATTTAAAAGCTATTCTATTGTAAGGGTCAACATTAGAATTGATTATTTTCCTAACCTTACTGAAACTATGTACAATACATAAGTTCCCTATCCCAGTTTGGCTTGAGGATGCATCCTTTGGAACACGTTTCCCGGTGGTGGTGTTTAAGTGGTGGTTCGGTTGGCTACCATCTCCAATTCCCCGTAACAATTCCCCCCTGCTTTAAGTGGATTTCCCGAAAATACACTACTCTTTCGCATCTGAGAGATTACCATATAGCTTCCCGGTACAGTTGCCTTCTATCAGCAACCTTAAACACACCTACAGTACTCACGTCTACCTTATCGCGCCCTCTTAGCTCATTCAACCAAAAAAAATTTTATAAATCTGTGACGCTATCCTTGACCCATCGACGCCTTCTATAACTAACTTAACATAAGTCTAACGGCTAGCCAAATCACCTTAACGTCCACCCTTTATTCCCTGCAACTGACTCTGAAGAGAGGAAATGCATTGCGAAGGTTTCGAGTCCCACCACCATTCCATAACACTAACTACACCTAATCACCTGCTTGCATCTGATGTTCTTTATCTCCTGGGACTAGCTTCAAAATGAAACAATTTGCTATCAACTATAAATATAATAGGAAATTAAAACCCACCACCATTATTTTACACTACTAGCACCTTATCAACTGCCTACATATTATGCCAAATTCTCCTGGTACTAACTCCAAAAATAACTAATTCGCTATCATCTAAGAATAAAATAGGAAAAGAAAACCCACCACCATCTTGCCTCAATCTAACTAAGTCTGATCAACTCCTTAGCGTGGAACCACGATCTAGCCTCCTTGAAATAACCAATTTATTGAATTCATTGCTACCGTTCCCTGAACCAATTATGCCCCAACAAGTCACGAATGCTAACGGGCCTCTCCTACGCTAACAAGTCCCAAAACGAACCAGTCATGTTGTAAGGGGAGCTAAAATGAGTTAGTTCTCCTGAAACCCTCTGACCATTTCTAGTAACAACGATGCGTAACTTGCTTGTTATGACATTCGGAGACCTCATCCTCTTTTAGCATCAACCTTATTGTACCACGAAAAATTAAACAAAAAAAGAAAACGGACGCGATATGAGAGAGAGAGAGAATCCGAATAAGTCCGACGTAATGCGACAGGAAAAGTAGGATACTGATGCAACCCATTACCTCGGGGAGGCATATATACCGGCCATCTACTAAGTACGTCACGCAAGTCTCTCTCTCTCTCTCACCATGTTCAATTGAGAACGTTAACCGATGCCTAAGTCCTTGAATCTTATATATATATATTTTGTCTATTATTTGCGTTGGTAGTTGAATTTTGATGCTATTCAGGTGTCCACTTAACTTCCCTTTGATCCCTTTATTTTCCTCCCCAATCGACCACCATCAGCCTACTATATATAGGGTTTCAGGTCTTTGGCATGCCATACTCCGCACTCCTCACGGCAATCATTCTCCAGCCTAAAAGTCCAACTAGAGACTCTTTCCTTGACTCTAAATGGTCCGACATACTCAGGCGCAATTTTTGCGGAGAAATATTTTGCGGCATCAGATAGAGCATAGTTCCTCCTCCAAACTCGGTCTCCGACTTGGTACTGCACGTCAACCCTCCTCAAATTATAACGGGTCTAACTGTGTGCCTTGGCTTGCACACATCCCCCAGCATAGTTGACCTTCTCTTGGGCTCTGAGGTCTCTGAGGCCGCCTCCGGTTGCTCCTTTCCATTTCGGTATGTGATCATTTCCCTACGAAAGTTAAAGAAAAACGGGATGACTTTAGTTATCCCATCTCGGTAAGTGCGCAGCGCACATGCTATTTTTGGCAAATTCTGGTCCCAGTCACGATGGTTGTCCCCGACGTAAGACCTCAGCATTCGCTTGATGTCCTGGTTCCGTCTCTCAGCTGGGTTAGCCTGTGGGTACTAGGGTGCCGTATGTTTCACCTCGAAGCCATATTCCCTGGCTAACTTCTGTAACAACTTTCCACTTTGGACTCCGTTGTCGCATACTAGCCAGCATGGAGCCCCAAAAAGTAAAATGACCTGCTACTCTAGGAGGCGACATACGGCTGATGCTGTGGCTTTGCGGAGTGGAAAGAGGAGAGTGAACTTACTGACATAGTCGATAACTGTTAGAATGTAGATATGACCTTGTTTCGAACGTGGTAGGGGACCCGCCAGGTCAACACACAGCATCTCGCATGGATGTCGTAGACCCGTTCCCTGTGACGCTATCTGCCCAACTGGTGCCTTCCTTTCGACTTTAATGGCCTGGTATAGTTTGACCCTCCTTACAAAGCGCTCAACATCTGCCACCGTTTTTGGCCAATAAAATTGAGACGCTACCCTCGCCGTTGCTCCACTGATCTCCATATGGCCTACCTTGGCATCATCGTGACACCAGACAAGAATCTCTTTTCGACCGGGTTTAGGGATAACCCTCCTCCATGCCTGTTTCCCTTCTAATTCCTGGTGTCGACCAGGCAAATGCTTCTAAACCTCCCCCCACTCACTCGCCAATCCGCATAACGCTCCGGGTTCTGCTCGATATTAGTTACCATTTTCCCGTACCAAGTGTCTATGGACTGCACACAAGCCACCGCCGGGTAAGGCAACATTCTAGACAGCACGTCTGGGACTAAATGTTCTTTACCCTTTCGATGTATGATCTCGTACTGTTATAACCTGACCACCTATCTTGCCAAACGTCCCGCTGGATCTTTTAAGTTGCTCAGCCACACTAGTGAGTAATGATCTGTGACGACCATAAACTTAGTACCTTCTTCATATGGTCTCGCTTTTTCTAAAGCCCACAGAACAGCCAGGCACTCTTTCTTGGTCGGGGAATACTTCCTCTCCGCTTTGGTCAAGGACCGGCTGAGAAAACAGATCACTTTCTCTCCATCGGGATGTTGTTGAGACAGCACTGCTCCCAGCCCCAGCTCCGACGCGTCTGTCTGTAAGGTGAATGGTAGCCTATAGTCCAGGCAGGTAAGGATTGGTGCCGTGGATAGCTTCAACTTCGCCTGGTTAAACGCCTTGGTGTACTCCTCCAACCAGTCAAACTTGGCGTTCTTCTTCAAGAAGTTTGTCAAAGGCGACATCAGCGTAGTGAAATCTAGTATAAATCACCGATACCACGACACCATCCCTAAAAATTGACGAACACCTTTACATTCCGCGGAGGAGGGATTTCCAACATGCACTTGACCTTGTCCGGGTCCACGTTCAGGCCATTCTCATCCACCACATAACCCAAGTACTTCAGCTGGCACCTACAGAACTCGAATTTTTCCCTTGATACCCTCAAGCTCGCAGACCGCAACCTCCAGAAAATCTCCCCTAGCCCCTCTAGATGTCTTTCGAAGTCCTGGGTTACCACGATGATATCGTCAAGATATGTAAACACAAAAGGTTCTAAGTTTGGTCCTAGCACCCTATCAATCAGCCATTGCCAGGTCGCCGGTGCATTCTGCAGAACGAAAGGCACCCGCCGAAATTGAAATAACCCCCGATGTGGTACCGTAAAGGTGGTATGTGGTCTGGACTCTTCTGCCACTGGCACTTGCCAATAAGCTGATTTCACGTCAAGTGATGATAAATACTTGGCCTCTCTGAATTTATCCAACGTGGCGGATACATATGGGATTGGATAGGCGTCGTGCTGCGTAACCTTGTTCAGCTTCCGGTAATCGACGCAAAATCGGAAGGCTCCATCCTTCTTCCTTACCAACAGAATTGGCGAGGCCCACAGACTAGCTGACGGCTCAATGATACCCTGTTCTAGCATTAAGTTCAGCTTCTCATCGATGTGTTTTTGTACCGCTGGAGATACCGGGTAGTGACGCTATTTAATTGGGGGCGATTCCATTTTGATCACGTGCTCGACCAGACTTGTGCAACCGATGCCCTTCTCCATCAAGTCTAACTGTTCCTTTAGGAGCGTCTCTAACGGTCGGCTCCCTGTCTCGGTCAATCGACTCCGGGGACGCAGTTGTTCCCCCCCTTCTTCCTGTAGAGCATCCAGGAAGCTCCATGTATTTGGCCCCAACGCTATAATCAATCCGAATCGCTGAATGAAATCGACGCCCAAGATAACCTCATGGGTCAGAGACGGAACTATCAGCACCTTCATCCAATTCGTCCGCCCCTGTAATATGAAAGGGATGAACGCCCTCCCTGCGACCTCCACACTGGCATTATTAGCCATTTTAATACTAGTTGACGTAGACTCCAACCTGTCAACTCCCAACCTTCTCAAGGCTTCCCAGCCCCTGGCCCCCACGACGGTATTGGATGCTCCCGAGTCCAACAGGCCCAATAGCTTACAACCTAGCACTTCAACTTCTAAATGGGGTCTATTATCCCCGCTCTCCCCCTCAATCACATAAGCTACCTCTGGTTCTGTGGCCTTCCTGCTCCTCCCCGTCGTGCTCAGCTCGCCAGCTACTGAGCACGAGGAACCTCCACTAGGAATAGCCGCTACTCGCACATTCTTATTCCTCTCGACATATGCGAGGTCAGGTTCCAACAAACGTTGTCCCTCCATCGGTGGTGGCGGCCGGTAGGCGTCCACAGAGACACGGGTAGCTTCCAGGGTGCGTCCCAGTTTGACCAACTCCGCAATCGACCCAACCGCCTTTAAGGCTGATTGTGTCTAAAAAAAGGGGGTTAAATTACCTCGAAAAGTTTCTAATTTTTCGGCTTCCGCGCACTGAATCAACTTTCGCCTAAATAGCACCTCCATAGTGGCCACATACATCCCCATGGACTCCTCCGGTCCCTGGGTACGCTGCTTGATTTCTTCCAGAAGTCTTTTATCATAGTCGGGTGGTAGGAACTCCGCACGTAATTCCTTTACAAGTTCCGCCCATGAACCGATACTGGTGCAATTTGCCCGAAACCAGACCAGTGCTCTTCCCTCAAACAACTCTACCGCAGCCTGATATAGTCGGTCTGTTGACACTCTTCTCGCCAGACATACTTCTTCGACTCGTTCCAGGAATGCGCTTAGGGATCCGGAGTCTCCGCTATATTTCAGGCCCCATCTGGAAACGTCCTGTACCTTTCCGAACTCCCCCCTCCCCGAGAAGTTGTCACTTGCTCCGTTTTATTCGCCTCTGGTAGAGTAAGGGGGTCTCTTGTCTGCGATGCAGTGTCGTTTAACTCGAGATTCTGTTCCGGCTCTTGACCAGGAGGCTCTTCCTCCGTTCGACCATTGGTGGACTCCCGTTGTACACGAGTACATTCCAGCTGTTCGTCATTGACCGTCCCATTTGCATCTGCTACTCCTATTCCTTTTTAGGCCTTCTTCAACAAAGCGCTCATAGCCATCACTAATTGACTCTTGAGCTTATTTTCCATCTCCTCCTGTTCTTCATCTTCCGTAGTTATGTTTGCGAGTCGCCGCAAGCCGAAAGTGATTTTAGTCTTAGTCTTCAGGAAGTCCGAGCTTTGTGGAGTTCCCGAAAATTCCGCAATTAGTGCCTTCACTTCTTGGAGTTTTTCCTTCACTGCCTCCAAATCCTCCTCCGGTGAAAAAGGATAAGTCTTCGTCAAAATCAGCGAAACGTCAATTGAACTCTCACTCCTCACTGCGTCTCGACGAGTTTATCTCATCTCTTTCACCGTTCCTGTTGGCTGTCCTCGGATCTCCAGCTCATACGTGAGCTCCTCCTTGCTTAGCCTGTTAATTAGTATTTTGCTAGCCATTTTATTTCCTTGGTAAATTCAAATAAAACCAGACTTCACTGAAACCAACTTATTGATACCTTATAACCTAATTGAAACAAACGAAATGATTCGAAATAAAAGAAAGTTGTTTTTCCCCTCTTGTTATTTTACAAACACGGACGATATGTATGGAATTACAGAATTAATTCATATAACAAAACTGTTTCGTATAATTAATACGAACCACCGCGTAAAACCACCTCTCGAAAAAAATTCTACCCACTCGTCACACTTCACATTTGCTTTTCTTCCAGTTTTGGATCACTTTATACTGTTTCTTTTTCCACTCCCGTAAAATGATACATTCACTTTAACTTCACTTTAAATTCACTGATGCAAGGACCACTCGAAACTTTACTTTTCATACAAACTTCCGCGCGTTATTTCCAGTCGAAATAGGGGTAACTTCCTAGGGAAGTTGGTCTTCCTGAATTATCAGGACCCACTCTTGTTTCCCAAACGATGGATTCATTAAGAAAACCTTCCTACAGCACCTCGACACCTGAGCTATCACCACCTTTTAGACACGAGCGTTCTAACTACACTCAACCAAGGCTTGGCCCCACGTTGGGCGCCAATTTGTCACCCCTAACCACTGGGGTGCTCCGGCAACGGGGGCCCTGCGGTCCCGGCTTTGCTCGCCGCAGACGGGCGTGGCGCCAACTCACTATTTTGGCCTAGGCCCCACACTTGACCGCCCAGTGAGTAGGGCGGTTTGCCGAAGCTCGTTAGATGAACGCACCTTGCACCAAAACGAATAGAACTACTCGGGGGTCCCCAACTCCTCCAGCCAGCTCGACACCACTCAAACACCACAAAAGATAAAAAAAAGAACCACCACTTTGACGGACTCCCGCGCGCGATATTACCCCGAACCAACCCTTCCACTTCCCGTAAAAAAACGGTATCTGAAATTTTTCCTGTGGGTACAGTATAAGGAAAAGAAAACAAAGAAAATTTCACTTACTTTGACATTTAATAAAGAAAATAAATAAGCAAAAAAAAATATTTCTTTTTTTTACAATAAAAAAAACAACTCTCACTCTTCCTCTTAACCAACCTATCTACGAGGAGGCCTCCTGGTAGGGTTCCCGTCGTCGACTGCACGGCGAAGAAGATCCTGCGCTGTAATGGCCAATTGGTGGGAGATATCCTCCTCCCTTCGTATTCCTTTCCTTTGTTTCCTCCTTTTTTTCCTTCCGATTTCTTTCAAACTTCCGCTTTCCGACTACTTTTAAACGTTCACTTTTCGAATTCTTTTAAACGTTCACTTTTCGATTACTTTTAAACGTTCACTTTTCGATTACTTTTAAACGTTCACTTTTCGATTACTTTTAAACGTTCACTTTTCGCCTTCTCACTCCACGTGCTGATCACCAAAAAAAGAAAGAGGACTTTTCCTTTGTCCCTCGCCCTTTTATCAGCTCGCTCCCAACGGAGCACCAATAATTTCGGAGTGAACCTTAAATTTTTCCTCTTTTTGCCGAAATTGTAACCCGGTTCGTGCGATTGGGCATTTCCATCGCAATTTACACCACACTTCAACTGGTGTTTCTGAAATTCGGAGTCGTAGATATTGTTTTCGGAATTGTCACTGTGACGGACATTTGACGTTTTCCAAGTATAAACATAATGTTGTTTTGTTTATGTTTGGTGCGGTATGGATGCTGGCGGTTACTCGGATTTCGGGATGGATCACTGAGGATTATCAGATAAGTAGCACTTTTCTACTTTATCCCTTGGACAAGACACTTTGTGTTCCTTTTTTCCTTCTTTACAGGTATCCAGATGCCCTGGTGAATATAATCTTCGGCATTCAGCGGTGTTGTTAGATCCGTTGTAGTTTAGCGGATGCTGCATCTTTTGGGGCTGGATATCTTAGGCATCGTTTATTTCATCCATCAAAAGTTTTATCAGCTGATGTAAATGCTTAACGATGGCAGGAGCGAGAATTGAAGGTTCGGTTATTGTGGCACAAAAGATCTCAACTGGAACTGTTGCTGGTAGTGATGGTAATTTGATGTTTTTTTCTGTTTGAACAGCCAATTTGCAAGTCCTTTGTTGGCTGAATCATTATATTCTTGTATTACAGTCATCACAGTCTCGGACAAGTTACTACTCATAGCGTCCTTTCGATGTTTCATACATCGCAAGCACTCTGGATCATAGTCATCTGAATTATCTTGTGGTAGCGTCTCAAAAACAACAAAAGTCGATTGTACAGCGATACATCGGTTGCAATTACAAATCCATTGATATTCTGTTTGAGACTAGTATTTGTCCAATTAACGTGACACAGTTGTGAGCTTTGATCACGTGGGCAGATATCACTTACAACGCAGAATGGCGATACGGTTACTGTATTGTCATTGAGAACTGGAAGATTGGCTGAGAAGGCACCATCCATGTATCGAACTCGACGGAATCGTGGTAGTTAAAGTACCAGTGAATCCGGAAATAAAGCAGGCGCATGAGAGAGCTTGGAGGACGTCTTCATCGCTTTTAAACTGTGAGACTATGACATTTTTTTTTCCCATTGTAGATACGTGTTAATGAGATGTGAAGGCGCCCGTTGACGCATTTATGTGCATCTGGTGGTATATGATTTTGTTGTAATTGCTGCGATAAATTTCCTCATCTTGTCGGTTCCTACGGTGATTGCTTCTCACGCATCCTTTTGATTCGTTCTTTCTGCAGTTGTTGATCGCAGATGATGTCGTTGTGGAGCAACCGTGCACCTACAGGAGTGGTATCGGAACTTCGTCGAGCCTAACTAAACTAATTTGAGCTGTATTAATCTAACTTAAGGAAATTTAAAAGCTATTCTATTGTAAGCATCAACATTAGAATTGATTATTTTCCTAACCTTACTGAAACTATGTACAATACATAAGTTCCGTATCCCAGTTTGGCTTGATGCATCCTTTGGAACACGTTTCCCGGTGGTGGTGTTTAAGTGGTGGTTCAGTTGGCTACCATCTCCAATTCCCCGTAACAATTCCCCCCTGCTTTAAGTGGATTTTCCGGAAATACACTACTCTTTCGCATCTGAGAGATTACCATATAGCTTCCCGGTACAGTTGCCTTCTATCAGCAACCTTAAACACACCTACAGTACTCACGTCTACCTTATCGCGCCCTCTTAGCTCATTCGACCAAAAAAAATTTTATAAATCTGTTACGCTATCCTTGACCCATCGACGCCTTCTATAACTAACTTAACATAAGTCTAACGGCTAGCCAAATCGCCTTAACGTCCACCTTTTATTCCCTGCAACTGACTCTGAAGAGAGGAAATGCATTGCGAAGGTTTCGAGTCCCACCACCATTCCATAACACTAACTACACCTAATCACCTGCTTGCATCTGATGTTCTTTATCTCCTGGGACTAGCTTCAAAATGAAACAATTTGCTATCAACTATAAATATAATAGGAAATTAAAACCCACCACCATTATTTTACACTACTAGCACCTTATCAACTGCCTACATATTATGCCAAATTCTCCTGGTACTAACTCCAAAAATAACTAATTCGCTATCATCTAAGAATAAAATAGGAAAAGAAAACCCACCACCATCTTGCCTCAATCTAACTAAGTCTGATCAACTCCTTAGCGTGGAACCACGATCTAGCCTCCTTGAAATAACCAATTTATTGAATTCATTGCTACCGTTCCCTGAACCAATTATGCCCCAACAAGTCGCGAATGCTAACGGGCCTCTCCTACGCTAACAAGTCCCAAAACGAACCAGTCATGTTGTAAGGGGAGCTAAAATGAGTTAGTTCTCCTGAAGCCCTCCGACCATTTCTAGTAACAACGATGCGTAACTTTCTTGTTATGACATTCGGAGACCTCATCCTCTTTTAGCATCAACCTTATTGTACCACGAAAAATTAAAAAAAAAAAAGAA
The DNA here is from genome assembly GCA_963969285.1 of Odontomyia ornata. NCBI lineage: Eukaryota > Metazoa > Arthropoda > Insecta > Diptera > Stratiomyidae > Odontomyia > Odontomyia ornata. Next base: position 48,781,255 of record OZ017743.1, read on the forward strand.
AACGGACGCGATATGAGAGAGAGAGAGAATCCGAATAAGTCCGACGTAATGCGACAGGAAAGGTAGGATACTAATGCAACCCATTACCTCGGGGAGGCATATATACCGGCCATCTACTAAGTACGTCACGTAAGTCTCTCTCTCTCTCTCTCTCACCATGTTCAATTGAAAACGTTAACCGATGCCTAAGTCCTTGAATCTTATATATATATTTTGTCTATCATTTGCGTTGGTAGTTGAATTTTGATGCTATTCAGGTGTCCACTTAACTTCCCTGTGATCCCTTTATTTTCCTCCCCAATCGATCACCATCAGCCTAATCTATATAGGGTTTCAGGTCTTTGGCATGCCATACTCCGCACTCCTCACGGCAATCATTCTCCAGCCTAAAAGTCCAACTAGAGACTCTTTCCTTGACTCTAAATGGTCCGACATACTCAGGCGCAATTTTTGCGGAGAAATATTTTGCGGCATCAGATAGAGCATAGTTCCGCCTCCAAACTCGGTCTCCGACTTGGTACTGCACGTCAACCCTCCTCAAATTATAACGGGTCTCACTGCGTGCCATGGCTTGTGCCAATCGTTGCACCACCTCCTTGGGCACCTCCTCCAGCATAGTTGACCTTCTCTTGGGCTCTGAGGTCTCTGAGGCCGCCTCCGGTTGCTCCTTTCCATTTCGGTATGTGATCATTTCCCTACGAAAGTTAAAGAAAAACGGGATGACTTTAGTTATCCCATCTCGGTAAGTGCGCAGCGCACATGCTATTTTTGGCAAATTCTGGTCCCAGTCACGATGGTTGTCCCCGACGTAAGACCTCAGCATTCGCTTGATGTCCTGGTTCCGTCTCTCAGCTGGGTTAGCCTGTGGGTACTAGAGTGCCGTATGTTTCACCTCGAAGCCATATTCCCTGGCTAACTTCTGTAACAACTTTCAACTTTGGACTCCGTTGCCGCACACTAGCCAGCATGGAGCCTCAAAAAGTAAAATGACCTGCTCCTCTAGGAAGTGACATACGGCTGATGCTGTGGCTTTGCGGAGTGGGAAGAGGAGAGTGAACTTACTGACATAGTTGATAACTATTAGAATGTAGATATGACCTTGTTTCGGACGTGGTAGGGGACCCGCCAGGTCAACACACAGCATCTCGCATGGATGTCGTAGACCCGTTCCCTGTGACGCTATCTGCCCAACTGGTGCCTTCCTTTCGACTTTAATGGCCTGGTATAGTTTGACCCTCCTTACATAGCGCTCAACATCTGCCACCGTTTTCGGCCAATAAAATTGAGACGCTACCCTCGCCATTGCTCCACTGATCCCCATATGGCCTACCTTGGCATCATCGTGACACCAGACAAGAATCTCTTTTCGACCGGGTTTAGGGATAACCCTCCTCCATGCCTGATTCCCTTCTAATTCCTGGTGTCGACCAGGCAAATGCTTCCAAACCTCCCCCCACTCACTCGCCAATCCGCATAACGCTCCGGGTTCTGCTCGATATTAGTTACCATTTTCCCGTACCAAGTGCCTATGGACTGCATACAAGCCACCGCCGGGTAAGGCAACATTCTAGACAGCACGTCTGGGACTAAATGTTCTTTACCCTTTCGATGTATGATCTCGTACTGTTATAACCTAACCGCCCATATCGCCAATCGTCCCGCTGGATCTTTTAAGTTGCTCAGCCACACTAGTGAGTAATGATCTGTGACGACCGTAAACTTAGTACCTTCTTCATATGGTCTCGCTTTTTCTATAGCCCACAGAACCGCCAGGCACTCCTTCTTGGTCGGGGAATACCTCCTCTCCGCTTTGGTCAAGGACCAGCTGGCACCTACAGAACTCGAATTTTTCCCTTGATACCCTCAAGCTCGCAGACCGCAACCTCCAGAAAATCTCCCCTAGCCCCTCTAGATGTCTTTCGAAGTCCTGGGTTACCACGATGATATCGTCAAGATATGTAAACACAAAAGGCTCTAAGTTTGGTCCTAGCACCCTATCAATCAGCCATTGCCAGGTCGCCGGTGCATTCTGCAGAACGAAAGGCACCCGCCGAAATTGAAATAACCCCCGATGTGGTACCGTAAAGGTGGTATGTGGTCTGGACTCTTCTGCCACTGGCACTTGCCAATAAGCTGATTTCACGTCAAGTGATGATAAATACTTGGCCTCTCTGAATTTATCCAACGTGGCGGATACATATGGGATTGGATAGGCGTCGTGCTGCGTAACCTTGTTCAGCTTCCGGTAATCGACGCAAAATCGGAAGGCTCCATCCTTCTTCCTTACCAACAGAATTGGCGAGGCCCACGGACTAGCTGACGGCTCAATGATACCCTGTTCTAGCATTAAGTTCAGCTTCTCATCGATGTGTTTTTGTACCGCTGGAGATACCGGGTAGTGACGCTATTTAATTGGAGGCGATTCTATTTTGATCACGTGCTCGACCAGACTTGTGCGACCGATGCCCTTCTCCATCAAGTCTAACTGTTCCTTTAGGAGCGTCTCTAACGGTCGGCTCCCTGTCTCGGTCAATCGACTCCGGGGACGCAATTGTTCCCCCCCTTCTTCCTGTAGAGCATCCAGGAAGCTCCATGTATTTGGCCCCAACGCTATAATCAATCCGAATCGCTGAATGAAATCGACGCCCAAGATAACCTCATGGTTCAGAGACGGAACTATCAGCACCTTCATCCAATTCGTCCGCCCCTGTAATATGAAAGGGATGAACGCCCTCCCTGCGACCTCCACACTGGCATTATTAGCCATTTTAATACTAGTTGACGTAGACTCCAACCTGTCAACTCCCAATCTTCTCAAGGCTTCCCAGCCCCTGGCCCCCACGACGGTATTGGATGCTCCCGAGTCCAACAGGCCCAATAGCTTACAACCTAGCACTTCAACTTCCAAATGGGGTCTATTATCCCCGCTCTTCCCCTCAATCACATGAGCTACCTCTGGTTCTGCGGCCTCCCTATTCCTCCCCGTCGTGCTCAGCTCGCCACCTACTGAGCACGAGACAAGTTTCCCGGCCCCCGACGTTGAGACGGCTCTTGGCCAGAGCTACCACCTATTCTCCTTCCACTGTCTGAACTCCCTTCATTCCGCCTTCGCGATGCTTCTGAGCCTCTTTTCCGGCAGCAGTTCTGGCAGGTTGCCCTCCGCGCCCCAGGCTGTCCACAACCAAAGCACCTTGCTGGTTCCACACATTCCCTGGATGTATACCCCTGTGCCTTGCAATTCCAGCACTGGATCCCTCCACTAGGAATAGCCGCTACTCGCACATTCTTATTCCTCTCGACATATGCGAGGTCAGGTTCCAACAAACGTTGTCCCTCCATCGGTGGTGGCGGCCGGTAGGCGTCCACAGAGACACGGGTAGCTTCCAGGGTGCGTCCCAGTTTGACCAACTCCGCAATCGACCCAACCGCCTTTAAGGCTAATTGTGTCTAAAAAAAGGGGGTTAAATTACCTCGAAAAGTTTCTAATTTTTTGGCTTCCGTGCACTGAATCAACTTTCACCTAAATAACCCCTCCATAGTGACCACATACATCCCCATGGACTCCTTCGGTCCCTGAGTACGCTGCTTGATTTCTTCCAGAAGTCTTTTATCATAGTCGGGTGGTAGGAACTCCGCACGTAATTCCTTTACAAGTTCCGCCCATGAACCGATACTGGTGCAATTTGCCCGAAACCAGACCAGTGCTCTTCCCTCAAATAACTCTACCGCAGCCTGATATAGTCGATCTGTTGACACTCTTCTCGCCAGACATACTTCTTCGACTCGTTCCAGGAATGCGCTTAGGGATCCGGAGTCTCCGCTATATTTCAGGCCCCATCTGGAAACGTCCTGTACCTTTCCGAACTCCTCCCTCGAGAAGTTGTCACTTGCTCCGTTTTATTCGCCTCTGGTAGAGTATGGGGTTCTCTTGTCTGCAATGCAGTGTCGTTTTACTCGAGATTCTGTTCCGGCTCTTGACCAGGAGGCTCTTCCTCCGTTCGACCATTGGTGGACTCCCGTTGTACACGAGTACATTCCAGCTGTTCGTCATTGACCGTCCCATTTGCATCTGCTACTCCTATTCCTTTTTAGGCCTTCTTCAACAAAGCGCTCATAGCCATCACTAATTGACTCTTGAGCTTATTTTCCATCTCCTCCTGTTCTTCATCTTCCGTAGTTATGTTTGCGAGTCGCCGCAAGCCGAAAGTGATTTTAGTCTTAGTCTTCAGGAAGTCCGAGCTTTGTGGAGTTCCCGAAAATTCCGCAATTAGTGCCTTCACTTCTTGGAGTTTTTCCTTCACTGCCTCCAAATCCTCCTCCGGTGAAAAAGGATAAGTCTTCGTCAAAATCAGCGAAACGTCAATTGAACTCTCACTCCTCACTGCGTCTCGACGAGTTTTCCTCATCTCTTTCACCGTTCCTGTTGGCTGTCCTCGGATCTCCAGCTCATACGTGAGCTACTCCTTGCTTAGCCTGTTAATTAGTATTTTGCTAGCCATTTTATTTCCTTGATAAATTCAAATAAAACCAGACTTCACTGAAACCAACTTATTGATACCTTATAACCTAATTGAAACAAACGAAATGATTCGAAATAAAAGAAAGTTGTTTTTCCCCTCTTGTTATTTTACAAACACGGACGATATGTATGGAATTACAGAATTAATTCATATAACAAAACTGTTTCGTATAATTAATACAAACCACCGCGTAAAACCACCTCTCGAAAAAAATTCTACCCACTCGTCACACTTCACACTTGCTTCACTTCCAGTTTTGGATCACTTTATACTGTTTCTTTTTCCACTCCCGTAAAATGATACATTCACTTTAACTTCACTTTAAATTCACTGATGCGAGGACCACTCGAAACTTTACTTTTCATGCAAACTTCCGCGCGTTATTTCCGGTCGAAATAGGGGTAACTTACTAGGGAAGTTGGTCTTCCTGAATTATCAGGACCCACTCTTGTTTCCCAAACGATGGATTCATTGAGAAAACCTTCCTACAGCACCTCGACACCTGAGCTATCACCACCTTTTAGACACGAGCGTTGTAACTACACTCAACCAAGGCTTGGCCCCACGTTGGGCGCCAATTTGTCACCCCTAACCACTGGGGTGCTCCGGCAACGGGGGCCCTGCGGTCCCGGCTTTGCTCACCGCAGACGGGCGTGGCATCTACTCACTATTTTGGCCTAGGCCCCACACTTGACCGCCCAGTGAGTAGGGCGGTTTGCCGAAGCTCGTTAGATGAACGCACCTTGCACCAAAACGAATAGAACTACTCGGGGGTCCCCAACTCCTCCAGCCAGCTCGACACCACTCAAACACCACAAAAGATAAAAAAAAGAACCACCACTTTGACGGACTCCCGCGCGCGATATTACCCCGAACCAACCCTTCCACTTCCCGTAAAAAAACGGTATCTGAAATTTTTCCTGCGGGTACAGTATAAGGAAAAGAAAACAAAGAAAATTCCACTTACTTTGACATTTACTTAAGAAAATAAATAAGCAAAAAAAAATATTTCTTTTTTTTACAATAAAAAAACAACTCTCACTCTTCCTCTTAACCAACCTATCTACGAGGAGGCCTCCTGGTAGGGTTCCCGTCGTCAACTGCACGGCAAAGAAGATCCTGCGCTGTAATGGCCAATTGGTGGGAGATATCCTCCTCCCTTCGTATTCCTTTCCTTTGTTTCCTCCTTTTTTTCCTTCCGATTTCCTTTCAAACTTCCACTTTCCGACTACTTTTAAACGTTCACTTTTCGAATTCTTTTAAACGTTCACTTTTCGATTACTTTTAAACGTTCACTTTTCGATTCCTTTTAAACGTTCACTGTTCGATTACTTTTAAACGTTCACTTTTCGCCTTCTCACTCCACGTGCTGATCACCAAAAAAAGAAAGAGGACTTTTCCTTTGTCCCTCGCCCTTTTATCAGCTCGCTCCCAACGGAGCACCAATAATTTCGGAATGAACCTTAAATTTTTCCTCTTTTTGCCGAAATTGTAACCCGGTTCGTGCGATTGGGCATTTCCATCGCAATTTACACCACACTTCAACTGGTGTTTCTGAAATTCGGAGTCGTAGATATTGTTTTCGGAATTGTCACTGTGACGGACATTTGACGTTTTCCAAGTATAAACATAATGTTGTTTTGTTTATGTTTGGTGCGGTATGGATGCTGGCGGTTACTCGGATTTTGGGATGGATCACTGACGATTATCAGATAAGTATCACTTTTCTACTTTATCCCTTGGACAAGACACTTTGTGTTCCTTTTTTCCTTCTTTCCAGGTATCCAGATGCCCTGGTGAATATAATCTTCGGCATCCAGCGCTGTTGTTAGATCCGTTGTAGTTTAGCGGATGCTGCATCTTTTGGGGCTGGATATCTAAGGCATCGCTTATTTCATCCATCAAAAGTTTTATCAGCTGATGTAAATGCTTACCGATGGCAGGAGCGAGAATTGAAGGTTCGGTTATTGTGGCACAAAAGATCTCAACTGGAACTGTTGCTGGTAGTGATGGTAATTTGATGCTATTTTCTGTTTGAACAGCCAATTTGCAAGTCCTTTGTTGGCTGAATCATTATATTCTTGTATTACAGTCATCACAGTCTCGGACAAGTTACTACTCATAGCGTCCTTTCGATGTTTCATACATCCCAAGCACTCTGGATCATAGTCATCTGAATTATCTTGTGGTAGCGTCTCAAAAACAACAAAAGTCGATTGTACAGCAATACATCGGTTGCAATTACAAATCCATTGATATTCTGTTTGAGATTTCAAGGCTATTATTTGCCCAATCAACGTGACACAGTTGTGAGCTTTGATCACGCGGGCAGATATCACTTACAACGCAGAATGGCGATACGGTTACTGTATTGTCATCGAGAACTGGAAGATTGGCTGAGAATGCACCATCCATGTACCGAACTCGACGGAATCGTGGTGGTTAAAATACCCGTGAATCCGGAAATAAAGCAGGCGCATAAGAGAGCTTGGAGGACGTCTTCACCGCTTGTGAGACTTTGATATTTTTTTTCCCATTGTAGATACGTGTTAATGAGATGTGAAGGCGCCCGTTGACGCATTTATGTGCATCTGGTGGTATATGATTTTGTTGTAATTGCTGCGATAAATTTCCTCATCTTGTCGGTTCCTACGGTGATTGCTTCTCACGCATCCTTTTGATTCGTTCTTTCTGCAGTTGTTGATCGCAGATGATGTCGTTGTGGAGCAACCGTGCACCTACAGGAGTGGTGTCGGAACTTCGTCGAGCCTAACTAAACTAATCTGAGCTGTATTAATCTAACTTAAGGACATTTAAAAGCTATTCTATTGTAAGCATCAACATTCGAATTGATTATTTTCCTAACCTTACTGAAACTATGTACAATACATAAGTTCCCTATCCCAGTTTGGCTCGAGGATGCATCCTTCGGAACACGTTTCCCAGTGGTGGTGTTTAAGTGGTGGTTTGGTTGGCTACCATCTCCAATTCCCCGTAACAGTATTGAGGATATTTATATAAAAAGGATATAAATAACTATAAGCAATTTATTAATCATATCCAAATTAAGCTAAGGACTATTTGTTTTTATTATCTCATGATGAGTTAGTACACGGCTTTTCAGCAAACGCCGGTCCAGCTTGGCATTGTAACAGCGACGTCGCTTTGGCAAAAATTACGTCGAAAAACCTCGTCTCCTTTCTTAAAATCGGAAGGTCGTTACCTGCGGCCTTTATTTGCCGCCCGATTTGTTGGCGGACGTTTCCTAAATGCTCGTGGGGCTTCAGCGCAACAACGGGATCTCCCAAACACTTCAATTACCATTGTGTGATTTACCATGGAAAATCGTGTGCTGCACGGAGGTGGCAAAGTAAGGTGAGGCACGGGTGACGAAATGATAAGACGACCGCAGAGCGCAAGTGATGGCTGACAATCTACGGTCCCAATCCTTCTGAGTTGGATGGATATAAGAACGAATCGCGGCTAACAGTGTGTGGTTCAAACATTCTGAAGCGTTCGACAGAGGATAGTGTATGGGCGTCAGTTGGTGTGGTGGTGTACTGTTCTACTAGACCCTTAAACTGCCGAGATCTGAGCTGTACTCCGTTGTCCGAGTACAGACTTTCTGGTACCCCGAACACGTGGAATACCCGGCTCTCTAAAAATTTCACGATGAGTGGAGTCGTGAATTTGCGAATAGGTTCCACCAGTAAAAATTTCGAGAGCTGGTCCAACACAGCGATAGCTCCGATGTGTCCCATAGAAGAACAAGGATTTGGACTGGGTAGATATATGTAGAGGCGTTGGAATACGCGCTCCGGAACGTTGAGTTGACTCGTAGGATGTCGAAGGGGCTGATTGGGCGCTTTAGTGCCTTTAGAGGTCTCACAGGCATTTGCATAGTTTTTGACCTGGGATTACATTTAAGGCCAGGAGAAGTACTTCTTAAGGCACCAAAGCGTCAGACCGTAACCACCGTGGGCACTTGAAAGATGGTCGTGTGCGCGGAGGATCAGATTGCGAGTCATTTTCTCCGGTACCCAGAGTTTTCAGGACTCTTTTTTTGCCACGGATCAACAGTGGAGTATTAATTTCGTCGGTAAACGTAGCCACCTACCACTTTCAAGTCAGTCAATTGTGCTTGTTGGGTTACGATGGCTTACCTCAACTCTTTGTAGCTGGCCGACTCAAAATGAGGGCTGTCCAAATCAATATTAATGGGGTCCTCGTTATTCACTGTCAATTCTGCTGAAAAAATTCGTAGGAGAATATCGGGCATGACGTTCTGGGTTCCTTTCCGGTGTTTAAGGGAAAACTTGAACCCTTGCATTTCAAGAGCCCATCAGGCCAGGCGTCTATGTAAGTCCACTTGGTTCATCAGCTATTATAGCGAAGCATGGTCCATGATGCTGTAAAACTGATGGCCTTCGATATACGCCCGAAATTTCTTCACAGCCGTCACCGCTGCCAAACATTCCTACTCGGATACGGTGTAGTTCCTTTTGGCTGAGTTCAGCTTATTCGACATGAAGGCGATGGGAGCTTCCTCTCCCTCGCCAGTCAATTGCACAAGCACGGCTTCTACTCCATGTTGACTTGTGTCACAATGAATGGAGGAGAGTTTCTTAAAGTCAGGGCTGTGCAAGACTGGAGCTGATGTTAAGGCTTATTTTAGCATTTCAAATGCCTTTCGACCGAGCTCGGTCCAAACGAAGCATGTCTGATAGGGGCGCTGAAACTGTTGCGTAATTCTGAACCAACCAGACACTCTGAGGAAACGTCGTAGTTGCTTGACAGTTTTTGGTAAGGGAAACGCATCAATCGCCCGAGTTTTGTCCGGATCCATTTTGATGGTACCATGTCTGACGACATGTCCTAGATATCGGATTTCATTCATGACAAACCTACTTTTTGTGATATTGATGGTGATTCTCACCTTGCTGATGTGCAGGACTACTTCTTACAGAAGAAGGATGTCTTGGGCAAACGTTTCCGTGATGAGTAGAAGATCATCCAGGTATACGAACACTTGGTGTTTCAAATGAAATGGAATCACTTTGTCCATCAGCTGGGTCATCGTTTGCGGAGCATTACGAAGGCCAAAAGGCATTGTGACGAACTGGAATAATGGTCGTTCGGGCACTGTGAAGGCGGTCTTATCCCTAGAATTAGTGGAATTAGTCAGAATGCAACTTTGAGATCGAGACTGGTAGTGTAATTTGCTTTAGGCAGTCTTCCCAATATTCCATCGATGAGCCGAAGAGGGTTAGCGTTTTTGATGGTCACTACATTGACATTCTTGGCAACTAAAAAAAAGATGGACTTTACCTGGCTTCACCACCAAGATTACTGATGAGGACCAGGCACTTTGAGACTCCTTCATAACCCCCAACTCAAGCATGCTGCCCAATTCTGCGTACACTAACTTTTCCATGGCCGGTGAGATGGCAAAGTGTCTTTGCTTGATTGGCGTTAAGTCGTGCCTGTCAGGTATAGAAGCGAGTTAGTTGACATATCTTGTGTTTAAAGGTAAATCTGTGAATAAATCTGGGGTCAAACCAAATTGAAGGACGAAATTGACGCCAGAGTACACGTTCTGAGTCAAAGATGGGATAATGTAGAAAGTCGTATCCTTAGTGTGACCTCTGGACGTCACAGGTGTTTTCAGTCTACCCTGGATAGGATGTTTGGTATCATCCGCTGTACTGTTTTCAGTGTGCCAGGGTTTTACTGCCGTAGAGTGTTGCGGAGTACCTTTGAGCCGAGGCTCGAGGCAAGACAGCTAATGCTTGCACCCGTATAAATCAGTGCAACAGAGATTTCGCCCAACAATTTGATTAGTGTGTAAGGTCCCCGCAGGGGTAATGTCGGTCGACAAGAGCACTCTTGTAGGCTAGCATTCTTTAGGGAGCGCCACTCCCATGGACCCGAGGATATGGGGGCGCCGTAAGGTTCCCTCCTGGGATGACAGGTAACGAATCTAATTGGATCTAGACTACGCTTTGGAAAACGAACTGGAAATGATGCTTTGGGCTGGCGGATGTGATGGTTTGGACCTAGTTGCTTTGCACAGTAGCGCCGAGGTGAAACTCGTGTGTGAACGGCTCCAATTCAACTATCATACCGTCTCCATCCCGGTGAAACCTTGGCAGGCCTCGGAGTTCGTTCAAAGTTCGCACCATTGGGTGTAAGTTTGGTTGAGACGGACTCCCGATAAGTGCTGGTCTGGCTCTGAGCACTTGTCCCCATAAGGGCTTGTGCCGACCCTCGCATGGCCTCCCTGCTCTGCAAAGACAAAACCAGCGGTTGCAGCCACGATGTTAACAGTACATCGAGAGCGTAAAACAATGACACTGAAGGCAGAAAAAACGGAGAGTAGCAGACAGTCTGGTTCAGACTGAGACTCCTGTGGCATTCGGGCGCAACAAAAACATGATGCGCACGCCAGAGCGTCCTATTAAGAAAAAGCGGGAAACTCTGCAGGACGCTTCAGGTGTTCGAGCAGTGGAAGATAATATAAAGAGCACCGGAAATTCGATTGTCCCTAAGGCAATCGTTACCAAAGCGACCGATGCAAGGGCCACAATTCCCCGACATAACATCGAAACATCTTGAAGCCACTGAGGACATTATGGCACGAAAAGCAACGAGTGACCAGAAACCGCGTGATTGCACCGCCAACGTCGAAAATGTGGCGGAAGTACTGCATTCGGAAACGGAACGCGATAACCTCTCCCAAGGATGGTCTAAAAGTACAATTACCGCCCAACGATACGAAGAAGAAAGGCTACTCCAAAAAGCGGGAGATGTTCTGAAAAGAATACAATCTGCATGCGACACCCGAAAAATCAACAAAGCAGTAAAGGTGGGGATCCTTGAACTAGAGGAACTCCTAGATCATATACGGCACTATCGGAGGAGCTGGTTAAGGGCCGAAGACGAACAGAAGGCTAAAAAGGCACTTGGGGTGAAATATAAATGCAACATACAGATAGCTCCACCATTAAAAGTCAATCAAAGAATGGCGTCTAGCCCAATCGAAGGGGATCGGGATAAAAGAAGGAAGGAAGAGGCATTTGATGGGCATGGAACACCAGATCGCGGGTTCCAGACAGTGCTTACAAAAAAAGCGAAGAAAGTTGCAAAGAAACTCCTTCAAAAAAGCCAGAGAGTAAAGGTTGCACGGACGCCACAATCAGAAAAAGCACAAGATGCAAAACAGGAGAGGCAGAAGACTCGACGAAGACCCTGGCAGCAGGCACTGCTCGTAAAGCCCCAAGATGGCTGGAACCCTTGCGGAGGTACTGTGGGACATCAGGGGAAACGCAAGGCCCGAAGACACCAATACTACCATTAAAGTAGTATGACCATCGCGGTCAGGCCACATACTGGTCGAATTCGGAGCAGATGCCGGCAATATAGAATCATTCTGCGACGCAGTAAAGAAAACCCTAGGCAAAAGCGCAACTATAGCCCCGCTCGAGTCAATGGCAACGATCGAAATATGAGACATTGACTGCGTCACGGATCTGGCTGAGGCAGAAGAGGCCATCAAAAGGAAGATCCCTAGCGTGGGAAGGATCAAAGTGAGACTGACACCAGAAAATAGCAGGGGACAACGCATGGCCATAGTTGATTTGACTAAAAAGGACGCCAAACAATTCCTGAACAAGAGCAAAGTCCGAATAGGTTGAGTTGTCTGTAGATACGGCAAAGAGCAACGCCTCTTCAATGTTTCAAATGCCTTGGCTATGGTCACACCACACGAGTATGCAAAGAAGGAAGGAATTTCCTATGTTACAAATGCGGTGAAATGGGACATAAAAGAAAAGAGTGTACGAAGGAGGCACACTGTATTCTTTGCAAGGATGCTGATCCAAAACCTGATTTTGGACACGTCTTGGGATCAGGAACGTGCCGGGTGTTCCAGGAAGCCCAAGCCAAGGCAAAATCAGAACTCCGATGACCCGCATCCTGCAGTTAAACCAACACCGCAGTTCAACTGCCCAAAATCTGCTTGAGCAGTTTGCGAGGAACATGAAAGCCAACTTCTTGCTGCTGAGTGAGCAACACCATAATAAAAGTCCTGCATTATGGTATTCTGATGAAACTGGTACTGCCGCCATCTGGGTTCGGAACAGTAACTTTCAAGCGGAGAGCTTTGGACGGGGGGATGGTTTCGTGCGGTTTCGGTGCTCAAGGACCATCTTCTTTAGTGTGTACCAATGCCTAACGAATCGATATCATCTTTCCAAGCCAAGCTTAATGCTTTGGAGGGTGCTGTCTCGAACGCAGAAGGCAAAGTACTCGTTGGGGGCGACTTCAACGCTAAAGCAATCAAATGGGGCATGCCTCAGATGGAACCGCGGGGAAAATGAATCCTGGAAATGGCGGCCAGGACGGCCCTCGTCGTACTAAACTCCAGAAATACGCCGAATTCCACCGTATTGGCTGTGAGGGAACCATACCGGACGTGACATTCGCCTCGGAGGCCTTAGTACGGAGGATACACAACTGGAAAGTATTAGAGGACTACTACTGCTACTACTACTCAGACAAGTGATGCTGTCTCCCGACATCCGTGCTCTCGGCTTTCTACAACTGGATGGAACATCGTAATGATGGATGTTGAGAGGTTCGTCGATGTGCTCATAGCAGGTGAGCCTCTGCAGGGAGCTTCGGAGGGGACGGAAGAACTGGCAGCCCAAGACGTGGTGAACTCTACTATGAGCATCATTACGACTGCTTGCTGTGTTTCTACGTTCCATTGAAGACCCCAGCACGGCAAGCTCCCAGTGTACTGGTGGTCTACCAAAATCGCTGAAGAGCAAATGGAGTGCCACAAGCTTTGAAGTGAGGCTCAACGGACGCGGAACGGTAACGAGGCATGCGACCAGGTGGCAGCATATAAGTCGGCCAGGAAATGCCTTCTCAAACTGATCAACAGTAGCACGGCTCCCTGCTGGCAAGACCTAGTGGACAGTGTGAGCATGAACCCGTGGGGCCCTGGCTACAAGCTGGTCATGCGGAAGCTTGGTGCCCTACGGAAGCCTTGTATACATGATGCGGAAAAGATGGATGCGATAGTGCGGGGACTCTTCCCCGCCCATCCCGTCCGTGTTGACGCTGTCCATGGTGAAACAGCAGTCAAGTGCCCACTCTTCACACAGCTGGAACTGGAAGAGGCAGTCCTCTCATTGAAAGCCAGGAAGGCTCCAAGTCCAGATGGTGTTCCAGCTGAGGTGTTGCGGCTTGTCTACCACCATTGTCCTAACTTGCTGCTCAGCACATTCAACGCTTGCCTACGGGACTGGGTTTTCCCGGTACGATGGAAGGTGGCGAGGCTCGTGCTGATCAGCAAGGGGAAGGGGAATCCCGAATCGCCGTCTGCATACCGCCCGTTATTTATGCTAGACACGGCTGGGAAAGTGCTAGAGAAACTCATCAACGGAAGACTCACTGACGTGATTTATGCTACTGGGGACCTATCTCCTCGGCAGTGTGGCTTTAGAGCAGGACGTTCTACAATTGATGTGATTGCAGAGGTGGTGAACGCGGTCCAAAAGGCAGAGGCATATAGTCGCACCAAGCGACGGATCGTCCTGTTGATGACACTCGACGTCAGGAATGCCTTCAACTCCGCTAGATGGGTGGATATTCTGGATACGCTGGAAAACTCTTTTCAAGTTCAAGAATATCTAATGCGGCTTTTGAGGAACTACCGCAAGGACCGAAGCCTGCTCTACGATACGATACAGGGCCAACGAAGGATGGAAATTACATCGGGTGTTGCCCAGGGATCTATCCTTGGTCCGGACCTGTGGAACGTGTCTTACGACGGGCTACTGAGACTTGAGATGCCAGATGAGTCGCGCTTGGTCGGCTATGCGGATGATGTTGTGGCTCTGGTCGCTGGACGCACCGTTGAACAAGCGTAACTTAGGCTAGGTATGCTAATGCGCCGATTGAGGGACTGGATGCCTGCTCGCAGGCTCAGTTTAGCACTGGAGAAAACCAAAGTGGTCACCTTGACAAAAAAGAGAATCCCTAAACTAAGGATGATCAGTATTGGAGACATACAAATCGGATCGAAGCCAGCGGTGAAGTCCTGGGTCTACTGATTGAATCGAAGATGAGTTTCTTTGAGCAAATCAGGGTGACGGCTGAGAAGGCTGCTTCGGGAATATCGGCTTTGAGTCGACTTATGGCCGACGTAGGGGGACCCAGCCCATCAAGCAGACGCCTCTTGATGCGTGCTGTAGGGTCAGTGCTACTGTACGGAGCAGAGGTATGGGGCGACGCTCTCAGCAAGGAGGTATACTGAAAACGTTTGGCACAGGTACAGAGAAGAGGAGCACAGAGAATTGCATCTTCATATCCAACAGTCTCTGGCTCGGTGGTGAGAGTCATTGCAGGCGTGATACCTGTCGCCCTCCTTGCTAGAGAGCGCCGCGCTATTTACCTGCGCCGAGACGAGGATGCGAGGGAGATGGTTGTCCACGAAGAGATTGGCAGCAGTCTTGGGTCAATTGCATGAAGGGAAGGTGGACAGCGCGCCTCATCCCGGATGTGAGACCGTGGCCAAATCGAAGGCATGGTGAAACTGACTTCTATCTGACCCAGTTTTTGAGCGGGCATGGGTGTTTTCAGTCTTACCTGCACAAGATCGGTAAGTCACGGTCCCCCGATTGTCGGTTTTGCCCAGGAGAGGGGGACAATGCCTGTCACACGTTTTGTGCATGTACACGATGGGTCAGGCTGCGAAGGGAACTCTACAGGGAGACGGGAGATATCGTACAGTGATGCTTGAATCGGTTGACAAATGGAACCAGGTGGCACATTATGCTCGGGCAGTCCTAAAATATAAAAGGGATTCTCAGCAGCCGGGGGCGCTGGGGCTGGGGGATCGCTTTTCCGGCACTTCCTCTTCCCCTCTCCCCTCCCTCTAGGAAAGGGACTCCCCAGCTTGAAGGCGCATCACTGCGTAGCAAAACGAGACCTGGCCCGAAGTAATGTGTCAAATGATTCCAGGCTGGGTTCTCAGGTTGACAGGGGAGGTGTTTAGTGGGTAGTCCAGTCGCGCACGGATGTCCCACACTCTGTGCGTAAATGGCAGTCACCGCCCTACCACAAAAAAAGATCGGGTATCATTCTCAGAAACCTCCATGATGTTACATAATTTTAAAGTTTGGTGACAGGTGCGTACTCTTCTGTGGAAGCTTCTCCAATGACGAATTGACCACTTAGTTGCTGGCGAGAGATGACTTCTTCTGCGGCAAAAATGCTCTCTCGTGCAGCACTATACCTCTGTAAACTAATATGTTATGGTTTCAATACCCGAATCTCTGGCTACCGGGATTCTTCAAGCAGTACTTGGGGTGGTCGCTTCATTTCTGACTTTGGAGAAGCCTTGGGAGAAAATGTGGCATCTGTTGCATGTTGAACTAGTAAAAGTAGCGTGGTGTTTGCATCTGACGGTTTTACTGGCGACGAACTTGTCGTGGTGGATCTGCTAGTAGACGAGATGGAGTGCTGTTCCGTTACTTAGTTTGTCGCGGGTACTGCTGGCTGTTGTGATGACTCGCTAGCAAGTTTTTTGACTTCTTGCAATTCGTAAAATCTGGCGTATGTTTATCTGGTTTCCCACAATGGAGACAAAAGATGTTAGCCTCTGCCTGGTATGCGGTAAAATGATGTCCTGTCTGCCGGCAGTTCCAACACCTAGGGCCTAGTTCATGTTATTCGGTTTGATTTCTTTGTTCTAGTTCTGTGGAGAATGAAAAAATGGTCTTCGATGCACTGTCGATTATAAATAGTGTTACATGTTCAAATAACTCTGCGAGCTACTGTCGCAATTGTTTTCACAACCATTAAGAACATCAACAAAATGAATTTACTCGAAACCATGAGTGCCCACCAAGCATGATCAACATCTGAAAGTGACGTCACTGCTCCATTTATTAAGGTGCTCCAATATACCAGATACCTCTCGGCAGAACATTCGCCAATGTACGAGAAATGGATTGAACGGCTAGAGGTCCTTTATAAAGGCGAGCTGAATGAATGGGGGGATTATTCATTACAACCGCGATATAGTAAACTGCGGTAGTGTGGAATGCTAGTTAAGAGCGATATTGATTGTGAAGTGATAAACAGTTGAAATAAAAAACTAATAGACAAGTTGTGAAATAGTTAAATTAGTGATTGTGCATTTTTTGTAAATAAACTCTTTTAATTTAATTTAAAAGACATTGCGTTATCACTTTCCCGGAACATTAAAATGATTGGCCGCGAACCGTAACACGCGAAAGTGATGTCAAGAAGTGAGAAATAAAATTTTGGAAGTGAAAAAATTTAAAACATTTTTAAAGTGCACAATAGTGAAAATTAACATGGAAACTGGAAGAAAAATAGCTGAAACAATAAAAATGCTAGGAAGCTTTTAACTAAAAATTGATCAATTGACCATATCGGAGCTCAAGGAGGAGTTGGAACAGCGAAATTTGGCCACACAACGTACAAAGGCCATACTGATTGCACGCTTGCGAGACGCGATCAAGTCGGAAGGCGCGAATTTGGATCCGGGTGAGCCCTCAGATGCGGAAAAATGCGCAGAAGGTGGAGAAGTAGAAACACCAAAATCAAAGTAACCAGAAAATATGCTAATGCAAATGTTAATGCTGATGTCATCCAGTCTAACTGCGAAGCTAGATGAACAATCAGTGAAGCTAAATGAGCAATCAGCGAAGCTAAATAAACAATCAGCGAAGCTAAATGAACAATCAGTGAAGCTAGACCAACGAGCGTTCGAAATTAAGGCAGACATCAAAGCAGACATCACACAGAACCTGGAGAAACAGTCAACCGAAATAAAAGCCGAGCTCAGTAGTCTCAACAACCAAATTAAATGCGTCGAGGAAAAGGTTGACCAAGTCGAGGAGAGAATCAACCTTGAGATCAGCCACGTCGAGGAGAGAATAAACCATGAGATGGAAAACATGAAAAAGGAATTAGAAGCAGTACAGACAGTAGTAACCACCTCACCAGCCCCGCTTATAACCGCAGTGCAAAGCTCATCCAGAAATGTGCAAGCACCAATATTCGATGGGCAAATGGTCTGGACTATTTACAAGACCCAGTTTGAAGCTGCAGCAAGGACAAATCACTGGAATGAGCAGGAACGAGCAATTGTACTAATTCTTGCTCTAAGAGGCCCAGCTGCCGAGCTTTTGCAGACGGTCCCCGTTGCGTTGCACTCAAACCCGGCTGCTATAATGAATGCGCTCGGCATGCGTTATGGAGACGATCGTCTAAAGCAGATTTACCGGTCACAGCCACCACATCGGATATAGAAGTCTGACGAAACTTTACAGCAGCTAGCCCAAGACATTGAGCGACTGGCACTTTTGGCTTACCCAGCGTACGACCCAGAACATCGAGACGACGCAGTGACAAAAACATTCATCAGCCCACTGAAGGACCAGGAAGTGCAACAAGCTGTGCGTTTAGCTCAAAAGCAAACGGTTAAGGATGCATTGACTTATAGTTCGAACTTTAAGGCAGCGCAAAATGTGACTCGTACCACTGCCCGAGTTCACGAGGTAGTGGCAGATGAGTGCAGGTGTAAACGCGTCGAAATTGATCGAGAGCCGCAGGTAAATGGTGCACCTAGATGCTGGAATTGCGGAGAACGGTGAAGGATGCATTGACTTATAGTTTGAACTTTAAGGCAGCGCAAAATGTGACTCGTACCACTGCCCGAGTTCACAAGATAGTGGCAGACGAGTGCAGGTGTAAGCGCGTCGAAATTGAGCGAGAGCCACAGGTGAATGGGGCGCCTAGATGCTGGAATTGCAGAGAGAAGGGGCACCTGCAAAGAAACTGCAAGAGGCGACGAAAACCGAGAAATTGTCCAGGGTGTGCAGCTGGAAGAAGATCTAGACTGAGTCAGGAGCCCAGAATGGAAGCCCTTCATACTGAGGGGTCGGGAAACATGTAAGAGCCAACTTTGTGGGGCATCACGTTGGATTTGGGAAAACGGGTATTGAAATGGCAGAATGTCGAAGTATCGATGGAGGATTCTCGCGTCCGAATTCCCAAGATGAATGTAGCAGTATGCACCGACACTAATGTACCAAAATCTTCCGAGAGCATTGTATGGGCCAAGCTTGATGGTGATTCTGGAGACCACTGATCTTATCTGATAGAGCCAACGAAGATGTCCGCTTTGCGCAGTTGGCTACTGGCAGGTAGACATCGACAAGAAGGACCGAGAGAAGACCACATTTTCAGTAAGGACCGGATTGTAGCAATTCGTGGTGATGCCATTTGGGCTTTGCGATGCTCCAGCCATTTTCGAACGCCTGATGGAATACTTGCTGCGAGGCCTAACCTGGAAGACCTGCTTGTTGTACCAAGATGACATCATTGTTATCGGGAGAACGTTCGAAGAGCATGTATGGAACTTAGAAGAGGTTTCCTCCCGATTGCGACTGGCGAATTTGAAACTTAGTCCCGACAAGTGTATCCCTTTCGCTGAAGTAAAATACCTAAGACACGTCGCATCAGCAGAAGGAGTCAAAACAGACCCTGAGAAAATTGAAGCCGTGAAAAGCTGGCCAACCCCAAACAACAAGCGCCAACTACGAAGTTTTCTGGGTCTGGTATACTACTATCGAAGATTCATCAAAGACTTTGCCAAAAAAGCTAAGTGTCTCCATCAGTTAACCGAGAAAAATCGTCTGTATGTCTGGAATGAGCAATGCCAGGTAGCCTTTGAGACCTTGAAGGAGAAGCTGTATTAACCACCTGCGCTGGCATATCCAAAACCGGGAAAAATGTTTGTAGTTGACACCGATGCGAGCAACGGCGGTATTGGAGCTGTACTCTCTCAGCAGATTGATGGCAAAGAAAGAGTCCTCTCGTATTACAGTCGAGTTCTCTCAAAAAGTGAGAGGAACTACTGCGTGACCAGGAAGGAACTATTGGCTATAATAGAGGCCACCAAGCAGTTCCAGAAGTACCTATATGGCCAGAAATTTGTTCTTCGAATGGACCATGCATCGCTGAGATGGCTACTTAACTTCAAAAACCCCGAGGGACAAGTTGCGAAATGGATCAAAAGATTGCAGTCATACGACTACGAAATTGTTCATCAGAAGGGCGGAGTTCATGGAAATGCTGACGCCCTATCTCTTCATCTATGTCCAGCTAACTGCAAGCATTGCCGACGGATTGAGAAAAAGGAACCGCCCGTTGATCTGCGATTGATAACGGCAGAATTCGATGAAGGTTGGTCATCGGAGGAGATTTGAAATGCCCAGTTAGCCGATGAAGGAGACAACTGGCCGACCTGAGTGGAAAGACGTTTCAATGCATGGCGCAACCCTGAAAAGCTATTGGGCACAATGGAACTCCCTTCAGGTGGAGGGTGGCGTACTCAAGCGGAAATGGGAAATGGCAGATGGCAGCTTCTAAAGGTTGCAAAATATACTTCCCAAAAGCCGAATCCACGATGTGGTTAAGGAAATGCATGAAGGGTCCTTGGTAGGCCACCTTGGTGTTAACAAGACCTTAGCGAAATTGCGGGAAAGATTGTACTGGCTCCACGCTCGAGAAAACGTAGAGGACTGGTGCCGTAGATGCACGATTTGCGCTGCCGTCAAAGGTCCAAAGGGACGACTAAGAGGACAAATGCAAACTTATAACGTGGGCGTACCATTTGAAAGTATTGCTGTTGACATCGCAGGACCCTTTCCTGAACCCAAATGGGGAAGTCTATACACGCTGGTTGTGGCCGATTATTTCAGCAAGTGGCCTGAGGTCTACCCCGTTCCCAACCAGGGAGCAACTATTGTAGCCGAACAGCTATTTTTAAATTGCGTCAGTAGGTACGGCGTACCTTGCGAATTACATTCGGATCAAGGCCGAAACTTTGAGTAACTAGTTTTTGGTGAAATATGCGAGCTGCTGGGAATACGGAAAACGAGGACAACACCACTGCATACGCAATCCGATGGAATGGTCAAACGTTTCAACGGCACGCTCAATAAACATCTGGCCAAGATGGTTGACGAGAACCAAAGGGACTGGGATCGACATATCCCACTATTTTTGATGGCGTATAGAGCTTCCGAAGATGCATCGACTGGCCAAGCCCCAGCCAAAGTCATTTTTGGAAAGACTATTCGTCTGCCGGCCAATATAAAGTTCGGAACACCCCCTGAGAAATCCCAAACGATCTCGGAGTACGCAAGTGAGCTAAGGCAACGGTTGAACCAGATACACCTCGAATCGGCTACTGACCGCATGAAGACCAGGTATGATCTAAAGGCAAATTCTATTGCTTTCCAGCAAGATGACTTGGTGTGGCTATATATTCCACAATGGCGAAAGGGTAGGTCTCCAAAGTTGCAACATAATTGGGAGGGACCGTACCGAGTTACAAAGAGTATCAATGACGTCGTATACCGCATACAGGAACACTGTAAGCCAAGAGCCAAAATGGAAATCGTGCACCTGGACCGTCTTGCCCCATATTACATCCAGGGAGAATTGACTACAACTGGCGACACATCTTTTCGGGGTGAAAAGAACTGAGGTGGGGACAGTGTTACATGTACAAATAATTCTGCGAGCTATTGTTGCAATTGTTTTCACAACAATTAAGAACATCAACAAAATGAATTTACTCAAATCCACGAGAACACACCAAGCATGATCAACATCGGAAAGTGACGTCACTGTGTTGTGAGCGAGTAAATACCGCCTACGTATTTACGAAGCGAGCGAGCGCTGCCTATATACTCGCGCTTCACCAATCAACTGTTTAAAGCATGCACATAGGCCACTATCACCGAAGCATATACTTGTCGTTTAATGAGCGAGCAAAAGCTCGAGCAAATATCAATACACGATTCGCTTCACACGAATGATCACCACGTAGACGACATGCTTCGGGTGTACTCCCAGCTGAAGGGAAAACTGAAAGTTCAGGTAAAACCATTCTCTCGCTCAATTTCCCCAGCTCCATCAATTCACCTCAAGAAGCCGAAAGCTTAAGCGGAAGCGTTCTCTCGCTCAATTTCCCCAGCTCCATCAATTCACCTCAAGAAGCCGAAAGCTTAAGCGAAAGCGTTCTCTCGCTCAAATTCCCCAGTTTCACATATTCATAAGCGAAACGGAGCGGGGAGGAAAAGTGCTTCGTGGAACGAGAACGCACGTGTTCGGCTATTCAGCACTTTTTGCGAGAATCGAGGCTAAAAGCTTACGAGAGAACGGTATTTAAAGTACTTGGGCAAACATTAGTGAGTCAGTTGTGATACGTGCTGCGACAATAAAGCACGGTTCAAGTTCCGGGTCTTAACGCGATTTTTCATTCAAGTCGATCAACGAATTACTTATGGTGAGGTGTTGGCTCTTAGCGCCGTGTTCCTCCAGGGCTTTTAGCGTGTAAGCGCTGTGTGGCCACCATAAGTAATATAATTTTTCCCTCTTCAGGCTGGCTGATATTTAGTGTTTTAAAATAATTTGGAAATTCTGATGTAATGTAAATGTTTTTAGAAAATAACAATAGGACAATAAAAGTTATGCTTTAAAGTGAACTCTTGCCTTTGGTGATTTGGTTTTGATGGTCAGAGTAGCAGGTAAGTGGTGTTAATAGGAGTTCTTTCCCCGGGAGCCTTGATGATGTATATTGGATACACATCAAATGTGCTCCCAGTTCTTACCAGTATACACAGGGTATACTGGTTATGTAACAAAATTGGCGCAGCCGGTAGGATATCGGTTTTGCAGAGACCACAGTGTAGTGCGCTGTGTAGCAAATTTAAATGGGCTGTAAAATCTATTCACCCAGCCGATATCTCAAACCATTCAACTCCTGTAAGACACCATTGCTACTCATACTGTTCATCAAACTAGATCAGCTTTCCTAAAAAAAAAAAATCAAATAATAATTTTGATCATTTAAAAAACAAAAACATAATATCAATAACCACACTTCATAATGGTGCTACTAATACAGTGCATAAAACTAAATCAACCTTCTTAAAACGAAAAAAAAAATCAAATAATTATTTCAATCATTTAAATAACAAAAAGAAAGTATGAAACTTCACCAGTCTTCCTAAAAAATATGGGATCATGTTAATCGTTTAAACAACAAAAACATAATATCAGTTTAACGCTACCCATACTGGTCATCTACCCAGATCACTCCTTAATCGAAACAAAAAATCCTATTGATCATTTTAATAACTAAAACATAATATCAACATTCAAATATAATAATATTTCTACTCATAATATCCATCAAATAAGACCAGTCCCAAAATCAAATAGTCATCTTGAACATTTAATTCTTCATTCATTTACTCCCTCATTCATATATCTTAAATCTCATCTTTCTTATCTGAAAGTCATTCGAACTAACTCCTAACTCGTTCAAACCCAACGTAGAATTTATAAAGATATAAAGTTTCAATCAACTAACATGCAAAACACAAAACATTACAAGTAAATATTAAACACAAATAAGCAAAACGAATTGATTCGCTTCGGAAGAAGTTTTGCCGAGAGAATAGCTTTCCATTGATGTAGCTTGGGAGTCGTTGTTGTTGTATTCCCACGACTTTAGTATAAGTTATCTTGGCTTTATAGGGTGCGAGTGAGTGTGATAAATAAACTTTCCCCTTAATATGCATGGTTAATGTTGTTAATGGGAATGGGAGTCATGGATTGAAGGTTTATGTGATTGTTTTTGCTCGCCGCTAACGAGCTTTGAAGACATGATTAGCATTGCTTCTGCAATGATGCATGAGAAAATTGAATGAAGCGATGTATTGTAGCTTTTACATGCGCTGATTGCTAGGAAGTATGTGAAGTATATGATATGTATGTACTAATTCGTGGTTGGCTGCTAATTGCCTTGAAGAGCATTTGTTTTTAATTAAGTCGGCTTAATGCATTTCGTAGTGGGCAGGGCTTTTAATTCATCTATGCTATACGATTGTGTAGGAGGAAGAGCTTTTGAGGTATATGCATTTAATTGTCGTTTAATTGGCTTAAGTTGTAAATTACATACTTTTTTATTCATTTGTAGTTGTAAAAAGGGAGGGTTATTAGAAATTTATTCAGCAGTATGTGTAAATAGTTGTGGATTATTTATAAGTTGGAATCTACTATTTATTATGAAGGTTTTTTGTTAAGTATAGAAATATTGTATGAGTTGTGAATGATGATGATCTGTTTCATTAAATTGAAATTAAAAGGAGAGACTGTAAGCTTAATAGTTCTGGTATATACTTTTATTGATTTTAGTGAATTGTTAAATAGATATACTGCATTAAAAATATCTTGCGAGAAATTATTGTAAAAGATGATCGAAGCGACACAATCACTATATGGGCTTGGGAACATATAGTTTCGGTCTTCATCCAAGACCCTATATGTGTTCCGTCTAATTTTTCCCTAGTGTGTGTCTAAAAGATGATCGAAGCGACACAATCACTATATGGGCTTGGGAACATATAGTTTCGGTCTTCATTCAAGACCCTATATGTGTTCCGTCTAATTTTTCCCTAGTGTGTGTCTACTAAGTTTGGCATAATGCTGTCCTGGACCTTACTAGAAGACAGTACAGTGCCGTGCGAGGTCACTTCATTAGCCGTTAATAAATTTCTGATCTCGATCTTGAAAAAACGATTGTTTAAAACATCTTGAAGTATATATTATAGCATTCTAAGACGCTATTAGGTATTTTCGCCATATATGAAGTATAAGGGTGGGAAATGGGTGGGTTTTGAATTGTCTTGCGCTTTCTACAGGGATTTTATTTGTGACTTTTTTCTAATAGTTAGCAGTTATATAATGCATTCATTGTGCAAGGAAACGTAGTGGCTTGTTTAAAGGGTACATGGTTGATAGTGTGTTGTAAACCCTTTTGGATCAACAGCTCAGAGGCTACGACTGGATGGTAAATTGATGTCTCTTTTGCATATGACTTAATACTATATGTAGCGTGTCTGCCGAAAGTTGAAATCGGGCAGCTCAGAGGCTCAGAGGGACTTATAACTAAAAATAGCGTGTCCGTCGACAGCTAATGCCAACGGCTCAGGGGCTGTTGTTAAATTTACTGGTTTTCATTCCAGTGATTGTGCAATTAGACATAGAAAAAGCGTGTCTGCTGATAGTTATGGTTTGGAGTTTTACCGGGGTTTTACCGACTTGACTGCCACTTTTTCCGTTTCCTTAACATGATGGAGTTGCAGTGGATTTTGTAAGAGATAATTTGTTTTGGGGTAAAATCGTTTGCATTGTGCATTGTTCTTATAACTAAAATTCTGTTGTTTCAAATTTCCCATACTTTAATTGTTTCAGTGTAACTTGAAATTAAATTAGTTTCATGTTTATTTGCGTTGGAAAATTGCCGTTCTCATGTAAATTTTTTTTTTTCATTTGTTTAGCGCAGTTAATTTATTTAGTTTGCTCTTCAATGTTTTTGCATTTAAAAATATTGCCCAGATGTCTACCTATTCAATTTGCAGTTAAATGTTTGTTTTTGTTTGCTCTTTTAATTATGCTTCAGTTAATTCGAATGCTCATTCAATTCAAGAGATAAGACTTTAATATGCATGTGGGTACGCGTATTGTCCAAGCAGTCGGAGTGATAAGTGGTATCATATTTCGATAACAATGGGCACGCGTTTGTTTGCTCGTATTAAGTTTTCGTTTTGCTTATTTGTGTTTAATATTTACTTGTAATGTTTTGTGTTTTGCATGTTAGTTGATTGAAACTTTATATCTTTATAAATTCTACGTTGGGTTTGAACGAGTTAGGAGTTAGTTCGAATGACTTTCAGATAAGAAAGATGAGATTTAAGATATATGAATGAGGGAGTAAATGAATGAAGAATTAAATGTTCAAGATGACTATTTGATTTTGGGACTGGTCTTATTTGATGGATATTATGAGTAGAAATATTATTATATTTGAATGTTGATATTATGTTTTAGTTATTAAAATGATCAATAGGATTTTTTGTTTCGATTAAGGAGTGATCTGGGTAGATGACCAGTATGGGTAGCGTTAAACTGATATTATGTTTTTGTTGTTTAAACGATTAACATGATCCCATATTTTTTAGGAAGACTGGTGAAGTTTCATACTTTCTTTTTGTTATTTAAATGATTGAAATAATTATTTGATTTTTTTTTTCGTTTTAAGAAGGTTGATTTAGTTTTATGCACTGTATTAGTAGCACCATTATGAAGTGTGGTTATTGATATTATGTTTTTGTTTTTTAAATGATCAAAATTATTATTTGATTTTTTTTTTTTAGGAAAGCTGATCTAGTTTGATGAACAGTATGAGTAGCAATGGTGTCTTACAGGAGTTGAATGGTTTGAGATATCGGCTGGGTGAATAGATTTTACAGCCCATTTAAATTTGCTACACAGCGCACTACACTGTGGTCTCTGCAAAACCGATATCCTACCGGCTGCGCCAATTTTGTTACATAACCAGTATACCCTGTGTATACTGGTAAGAACTGGGAGCACATTTGATGTGTATCCAATATACATCATCAAGGCTCCCGGGGAAAGAACTCCTATTAACACCACTTACCTGCTACTCTGACCATCAAAACCAAATCACCAAAGGCAAGAGTTCACTTTAAAGCATAACTTTTATTGTCCTATTGTTATTTTCTAAAAACATTTACATTACATCAGAATTTCCAAATTATTTTAAAACACTAAATATCAGCCAGCCTGAAGAGGGAAAAATTATATTACTTATGGTGGCCACACAGCGCTTACACGCTAAAAGCCCTGGAGGAACACGGCGCTAAGAGCCAACACCTCACCATAAGTAATTCGTTGATCGACTTGAATGAAAAATCGCGTTAAGACCCGGAACTTGAACCGTGCTTTATTGTCGCAGCACGTATCACAACTGACTCACTAATGTTTGCCCAAGTACTTTAAATACCGTTCTCTCGTAAGCTTTTAGCCTCGATTCTCGCAAAAAGTGCTGAATAGCCGAACACGTGCGTTCTCGTTCCACGAAGCACTTTTCCTCCCCGCTCCGTTTCGCTTATGAATATGTGAAACTGGGGAATTTGAGCGAGAGAACGCTTTCGCTTAAGCTTTCGGCTTCTTGAGGTGAATTGATGGAGCTGGGGAAATTGAGCGAGAGAACGCTTCCGCTTAAGCTTTCGGCTTCTTGAGGTGAATTGATGGAGCTGGGGAAATTGAGCGAGAGAATGGTTTTACCTGAACTTTCAGTTTTCCCTTCAGCTGGGAGTACACCCGAAGCATGTCGTCTACGTGGTGATCATTCGTGTGAAGCGAATCGTGTATTGATATTTGCTCGAGCTTTTGCTCGCTCATTAAACGACAAGTATATGCTTCGGTGATAGTGGCCTATGTGCATGCTTTAAACAGTTGATTGGTGAAGCGCGAGTATATAGGCAGCGCTCGCTCGCTTCGTAAATACGTAGGCGGTATTTACTCGCTCACAACAACTGCTCCATTCATTAAGCTGCTCGAATATACCAGATAACTCTCGGCAGAACATTCGCCAATGTACGAGAAATGGATTGAACTGCTGGAGACCCTATACAAAGGTGAGCTGAATGAATGGGGGGATTATTCATTACAACCGCGATATAGTAAACTGCGATAATGTGGAGTGCGAATTAAGAGTGGCTTTTGGCGCTTTTGCGAACGTGCGAAGCGCATGTGCGTTGTGGCACGGGGCGAACACAACTTGCTCTCTTAGCTTCGGCCTAGTCCCTTCCCAGAAGAGGCTGAGAAACTTAGACTCTGGCATGGGGACCATCAGATGTTCCAACAGGAAACACAGGACTTCGTAGTACTCATCTACGGTCTTCTGTGCCTGTTGGTATCTTTTCCGGATCCACTCCTTCATAAAATCGTCTCCCTCGACTGAATTGAACTCGCACAACGTCGCACGCTTCAACGTCTTCCAGTCAAACGTTGGAGAAAGGTCCACTAACCGCCAAAACCAATGGAGTGCGCTCCCACTAGACAGCATTTGAGCGCAGCGTGTGACTGCTCTCATATTTACCCCTAAATTCAACCACGCCATGTTCTTGGCCCTCCTTAGGAAGGCACCAATTGTCATAGGGTCATTCCAGCGAGTAAATACCAACTTCCAGCCAGCCACTATCTTGGCTTCTTTAGACGGTGAAACGTCTCCTGACTGGGTGGGTGGTGGGTGATCCCAGGTGCCATCAGGCATGGGGCGAGATGGTGGGTCCAGAGGTGGTGGATCCAGAGGTTGTGGATGAGGCAATTGCTCTAATTGCTGCCGCATTTGTTCCATACTGGTGGCCAGTTCCTGCATGGCATCTAATAGTTGAGACATTTATGTGTTATTTGGACTTAAAAACTGAGTTAGATGTATAAAGAAAGTGGCCGTTAGTGGTAAACTATAAAATAACAACTAACAAAAAAAAATATAAACAGATAAATAAAAACAACAAGATAAACAGATATTACCAATTCAAAAAAAAAATTAAGATAAATAAATATGATATTGAAATCAAATACGATAAACTCAGAAAACAAGAAGATTAGCAATATCAAAGCTATCTCAGTCTTTCAGGGTTCAGAAGTGCTCTCTCGTACGCAAGTTTTCAACCAGGTACAATTTATCTGTCCGGAGTGAGTTCTGACCCGCAAGCAGTGAGTGTCTTGTCATGGATAGTCACGGACTAGCTAAGCAGCCAATCACGTGAAATCAAAATCCATATACTGGAAGATACTTGGGCACCGCTTGGTTTGGGGTGCAGATCAGAAGTCGCCACAAAAATCATATTGGGTTAATAACTTCCGAATACACATAAGGACTCTAATATCATTTGGCCTTACTAGTCATACAATGGTGGTAAGCCACCAAAATATAAATCAAAAGCAGGTCCAAACGATATTGATGTCCGAGGGCAACACACGTCTGGAAGTTATTAAGTTGCTGGGGCAGGATGAGTGCAATATCCCTTAGTGGTTACCGACCTACCAAAACTTGGACACCTTGTAGGGACACCTAGAGACGATGGACTGTCTCGTGCTCACGACTGATGACACAGCCGGGCATTTCGGGCCCCACTCTGAGCGCCATTGTTTAGTGCATCAGGTATGATTAATGTCCGTAAAGAACTGCAACGATGGTCTGCTGCCTCGGCAAAAGAGGATGTTGAGATCCGCCGAAATTGGCCTTGTCTACGGACGCGTGAATGCACTGGCAGGCTAGCGTTGCCATGTCGTGGGGCGGGGTCTTTTCTCCAGCACGAGGACCCACTTCAAAAGAATTTTGTATTCATGAATTCTTGGGTCACAAAGAAAAAAAAATGTCGACCGAATTCAAAAAAAGGAGGAAACCAACTAAGGGTTGGAAATTGCAGACGAAAAAGGATAAACTGGACCTAGGGAAGACAGACGGACTTAAGGGAACTTCGTCGTTACCCGACGATTATTAAGGCCGACAAATAAGAGTGGGGCATCTAGATGGAGGTGGTGCCTCCTCGCACCCTCCTAACTGGATCAAGACCCAAACGTAAGCGTGGCCATATATTTCACTTTTGAGTGGAAAACACATGCAAATTATATTTGCAACTCTCCCATCAAAAGAGATTTCTCTTGTGACGTGACCAATTTATGTTAAAGAATTATGTCACACATAAGCCTATACCATAAAAGAGCACGCGAGCGGAAGGCCACTCTACCCGGCAAGAGCCCATTTTAAGCGACAAAAGACAGTGGAGCGTGCCCAATGGCCAGCCCATATCAGTTGAAAAAGCCTGCCATCGATGCGGGACCTATACCCGGTCTGATCGCCCGAAATGGAAAGACTGACAGTTTACGTTTAACAATCCGTTTTATTTATATTATTCTTCATTTTTTTTAGCAGCTGCTTGCTTTTTGTTTTGTTGCGGCTCAACAACAGAATCGAATCTAAATGCTATGGAAATCTATTAGATCATTAAAGTCTTACAATAGTTTGCACTCTTATCAATAAATTTCTCCACTTAATAGAGATTCAAATAATAATGAATTATTTAAAACTTTATTCGAATGATAAATTTCGCTTTTCTTTGTATTGCGGACTCATTTGGTTTTTTCCTCTTCCTTTTTTACTTTTTTCCATTGAAAGTCCTGTTTCATCGCTTATTTAATCTTGCTCTACACATCACAGAATTATTTCTAGTAAATTTACTTGAATATCATTATAGCATTTAATAAATTCCTTTGAAAGCAGTCACAATTAATATTTTTTTTTTTTCGTATATGAATTCAATTTAAAGTAGTTCTCAATTTATCCTTTTATTGTTTTTGTTTTGTTTTTAACCGACATCCAAAAGAAAGAAGGTTATCAATTCATCACGTATATTTTTTTTTGCTTTTTTTTGTATGTTCACGCATAACTTTTAAACGGAGGTAGATAGAAGAGGCCCGTGTTAGGCAAATGATGCGTCTTTCTTCCAGTTAGGTCCCATTTGAAGGATAATAAATTCAAGTAACGGTAAGGACTTTTACCGTTAAAACTAAAAAATCCGACTTTCACCCCGATTTTTCAGCATAACTGATCGACAGGTGTAAGGATTTTGATTGTAAAGGTTTCAAATGAGAGACAACATATTGATCTATAATGTATCGGAACAGAATTGTAATGCTTCGAAGGACTCTGTAGATATTACCAATTCAATATGATACATTGATGTCGAGAAATTGAATTTAAGTAATCTTTCTCACGAAAAGTGCCAATTAGTTGGAACTCCTCAAGGATTTGATGGAGATACCGAGTCCTCTGGTGACGGATGCAAAAAATGATCAGTATCCTTAATTTTCTGCATAAACTGTTCATTTTAGTCAATAATTTCTACCGGAAATAACCAATAAATTACTTCTAAATGTGGCATAAATACAATTCAACACGAGTTAGAGGGAGCATTGCAGGATGCTTTTTTCTTCCGAATTCATTCTATGCTTACCGATGAGCTTAGCTAAGGATCCTTCTTACGTCGTTAGACGTAAACGTTACACATAGGATTTGTAAAATCCCCCGAAGAAATAATAAGTACTAAGTGATTGCAAATTATAGAGTTGATTCGTTACTTTCCAGTTAATAATATACATATGTCCAGAAATCTAAAATTAGTAATTTCTATCCTAAAGACCGGCGAGAATCGCAACCTTAAAAGAGATACTTTTCCTTCCATAACTGATCATAACCTTACAGATGAAGATGAAAATGCATAGCCGAGTTTTCATTGAACTATAGGGTATTATTACCTTGAAACTTTCACGAAAATGAGATGCCATCGTTAACTAAAAACGATGGCGATGGGTATTGAATAAACGTGAAAGAGCGATACGGCTAAGAAGGATCTTTTTGAGTAAATTTCTTGAGATTAATTGCGGAGTAAACTTTATGTTTACATATATAAATATATATGTCTATACACACATATATATTGTTACATGTACAAAGAATTCTGCGAGCTACTGTCGCTATTGTTTTCACAACCATTAAGAACATCAACAAAATGTATTTACTCGAAACCACGAGAACCCACCA